>CAUYRT010099834.1:0-21550 GCA_963574885.1 Lepilemur ruficaudatus | reverse complement strand
CTTATGACAGATGTAAATATTCCATGCTATAGTTTTTATCATTTCCCCCAGTGTCATTAAGTCAACAGTGTGTCTTACAGTCAATGGTACATCTTACAGTAGATAAAACCTGTATTCGTTTTCTATTGCTAGAAAACTAACCACAATACAGCAGTTTAAAACAATGCCCTCTCATGATCTCACAGTGTCTTTGGGCCCAAAGTCTTGGCTCAGCTGAGTTTCTCAGCTCAGAGTCTCACAAAACTGAAATCAAGGTGTCATTCAGGAGTGCTGTCTTGTCTGCAGATTGGGGTGCTCTTCTGAGCTCAGTAGCTGTTGGCAGAATTCTGTTCCTTGCAGTCGTAGGGCCGAGGTCCTCAGTGCCTGGAGGCCGTGTGCAGTCCCTGCCTTGTGACCCTTTCCACAACATGGCAATTTGCTTCCTCAGGGTCTATAGGGGAAGGCATCTGCTGCCTCCAACCTCTTATATTCTTTCCATTTGACCTCTAAATCCTCACTTAAAGGGTTTACCTGATTAAGCCAGGCCCACCTGGGATAATGTCCCTTTGATTAACTCAAAGTCAGCTGTTTAGGGACATCTGCAAAATCCCTCCACCTTTGCTATCATACTCTTCAGTCCCAGCTAGCTCAGGGGAGGGGCTTTAACCACAGTGCACATGCTAGGGAGGAGGCAGGAATCTTGGGGGCCCTCTTAGAACTACCACAGCATCTAAAAGTCTACGAAATATGGCAGGATTTGTAGGAAAAATCTTTATGACTCACAATTTCCTTTTGTGTCTTCCTGTGCCACCTAAGGGCTGTGCCCAAAGTGGCTCTCTAGATGCCCCTAATGGAAAACTTATTTTTTATTCTTTTGGCAGCTTTTCCTTCCTTTCCTTCAGGTCACACGGTGGCAAATAATCTCCGCCTTGCTCCTCACACCTGCTAGGATAGATAGTTGCTGCCTTGTGTTGGCCAGGGAGGATTTTCAGATTGCCTTTAGGGGTTCCTCAGAGAATTAAGCCCTAATACTCTGAGACACTGAATGTACTAGATTGATCTCTCTGCTGCGCATCTACAGGGGACTGCTTATGTCATCTATTTAAGAGAATTGAGAAAATAGTCCTTTCTCTTCTCTGATTCAGCTGGTTGAGATCGAGTGGTCTGGTCAGTGACCAGTGTCTGCTGTGGAGGCTGGTAAGCGATTGCTTAAGTGATAGCACGGGTGCCACAGATTCGCACCCCTGTCCCTCAGGCTTTGATGTGTCACCACCCCAAGTCAGCCCTTCCCCTGGAGGGGGAGGTGATTCCGAGACCTCCACTGTAGTGTGTGCAGAACACATAAGAGACAGGGTCCTTCTGATAGCTGGTGAGCTGAGAAGTTTCTCCCTTTGCACTCACTGTCTAACTCTGCTGTGCTCTTTGCACTTCTGCCTGCTAGTATCAGGAAAGTGAGTCAAACAGAACACACATCCCTAGAGCTGGAGCTGAAGATGCTCTGATGACCTCTGGGCAAATCAAGATTGTCCACCGAAAGCCTGGCTTCACTTTTAGGGGGTCCTTAAGACACTGCTGTTAGTAATGAGAACATCTTGACAGCTTCAATCAAATCAGGAGGACTCATTCCCTCCTCTTCTCTAGGCCGAACCTGATAACGTACTTTTCAACAATAACAAGCAAGCTTATGGACACTGACCTCTCTTGTAAATACCTGGGGTGTTTGTTTTGTCTACAGGTTCTATGATGCTGAGTTTCTTAAAGGGACCAGCTCTCGCTCTCCACTTAATTCCCACTGTCTGGCACAGGGTCTATTCATAGTAGTGATACTGAACCAGGCTCCTTTGGCCTGTCATGCGGTGTGTGCCAGTCACTGAAATGACAGGTTTTGCAGCAGAGAAAGAGTTTATTGATGAGGAGGCCAAGCGAGGAGAAGGGAGAAGAGATCTCAAATCCACTTCCCCGAAAATAGGGTTTTGGGATATTTATGGGATAAAGAAGTCAGTTGATCTAAGGTGTGGGGAAAGGTGATTAGAAGTAAGGAAAAGTGAGGTGATCAGCAGTCTGTACCCATGTAGTCAAACTTCATGGTGTTTATGTACAGAAAATAGTGACAATAGTGTGATCTGAGGGTAAAGTTTTGGGCCCTCTGACGTCAAAAAGTCACCCATAAGGCCCTCATGCAGGCCCGGTTAGAGGGTTGGTGGTCTCTATCAGCTTGAACTGGATAAGAGCCGGCTCTACGTTCCCAACACGTTACCATAGGGACCTGTATGTCAGAGATGTCATCTATAAGGAAGCTGAAGGGAATCTTGCGATATATTGCTTAGCGACATGACATCTAGGATTAGTAATGATTTAAAACAGCTAAACCAGCTAAAAGCAAGGAGAGCAGGTTACAGTTTGGCCAGCCTAGTCAGGTTTGCCCTCGGTTTCAGTAGCCTCTTGGTAAATTCTTAATGGAATGAACAAATTAATGAATGAATTTACTAGATTTCTTCCACGAGTTCAGGACCAGATGGCCTTGTTTGTTTGTTAGTAAAGTCTAAAGGTGCTACCTCTCTCTTCTTTTTATCTTTATAAGACAGTCTGGTTTGATAGCTAGGAAAATAAAACGTGGGAAGAAGGTAAGTGAATTACACCAGGATCTGAAAGGAAACAGATAATGCTAGTGATTGTTCTTGTCAGCTTGTAACAGGCAAGATATAAATACACGTTAGAGGAGAGGAAATTCAAAACAGACACAGAGAAGCAGGTCGGAGGCTTTGAAGAATAGCATGTTCAGAACCTGCTTACTCAGAGGCACTAGACCGTGACCCTAGGCAAATCATGTTTTGCTTCGCTGCTATTGTCTGAATGACGAAATTTCATAAGCCCAGGAATCCCACCCCTTCCTGCCTATTTCATTGGAGCAGAAATTAGTTTTCAAGGGGTGAGGCTTGGGTTAAGGATAAGCGCTTTCCCCTTCATCCTGCTTGTTGGAGATGAGTGCTGTCTTTCTTCTCGGTGACCTCCCCAATCCCGCCTTTTTCGCTAAACTTTAATTTTCAAGGCATTCATGGAACATAAAACCCCCAATTATAGCTTTTCACTAGACCTACTACAGACAACTTAAATTTATCTTGGTTTTTAAAAAAATGTAGTTGCTTTCATCTAAAAAAAAAGTAGTTAACATAGATGGCTATTTTGAGTTCAGGAAAATGACTTCCCTTGCCCATGGCAACTTGTAACCAAAGGCACACAAAGTCCCTTATCCTGTGAACTGGAGGGTGGCTACCCTAGATGACAAGATGGGGTCTGCAAATTGTGCTTCCAAAAGCTCCAGGGATTCAGAAGCCAACACTTTGCAAGAGAAACCGCAGGCCTGATGGTGGTGTCTGGTTAAACTCCAGACCAGAAAGATAGGGTGTGCAATGGGAATGCAAGGGGTAAAAGTCAAGTGTGTGGTTACCACGCAGTTAACAAACTTGACAAGATGCAGAAAGAAGACACAGGAGGAATTCTGAGAGCCAACCCACTGTGGCTTCCCTGCACCTCCATGGGTCCTAGTTGCTTTCATGCTATGTTCCAACGCTGGAAAATGCAACTGCCTCCTGTTCTTAAAGAACCCCCTGGAAGGACCCCGCCGCTCAGTCTTTCCTAACTGGCTTGCAGTGTGCACATAATGGCTCGTTCATGGAGCAAGGTCCTCGCCTGCATGTGTTACCCTCCTCGACAGAAGAAAGGTTTGCATATCTTAGAGATATTAGATATTAGATATCTAATGCATCAGATAAATACTTGGGCCCCAAGTCCCTGATTTATTCCCAGAGTGACTGGAAAAAGGGCTTAGGAAAGCTTCCTCAGCTGGTTTCCGGTGCTAAAGAAAGGTTTTTCTAGAATAGAGTCCAATTAAAGCTTCCCTTCCGCGACCAGGCAGGGAATAAATGGAGAGATTATGACAAAGTCCATTCCCTTGGTACAGGCATTCATGTTCAGTTGTGTTTTTTAAATCACTGGCCAGCCAAACCAGACACTGCTATGGGCCATATTTGGTTGCCAGGCCAGACTTTGGCAATCCCCTGACTACGTGTGCCTCTGGACAGGTTGAATGTGTTGTGTCCCCCAACGTAGCTTGGGTAGGGGGTTCACACTAACCCTCCACCTGCCAGGTCCACCTACTCAGAGACTTTGGATGACTCTCTTACCCACTCTGAGTCTCAGTGTGTTCATTTGTAAAATGGAGATAATGCCCCCATTGTAAATCTCAATTAGGTGAGATTCTAATCAAGAGCATTTGCCACTGTGCCTGGCACACATTAGAAATGGCAGTGAAACCATAAGCCATGTGCAGACACCAAGCCCCTGGTAAAAAGTAGCCCTGGGCAAGTGGCAGGATTGTGTCTGAAACCTCCCAGCATCAGCTTCCACACCTGCCTGGCTCTTCTTCCCTCCTGACTCGTTCCTGAGTCTCTGCAGTACCCCTGTCCCCGCCTTCCTCCCCTTCCCTGGGCGCACACTTGCTCCTGGGACCCAACAGCACATTCAGTTTCTCTGGTTGGACTCTGGGGATTCCTTCTTGGAAGAAAGCTTGGCTCTGTCTTCCCTATCTTTCTAGAGGCACCTGACCCATCCATGCCTTCAAGAGGCATCGGGGATTAGTTGGGCTGCCTCAAGTCCAGGTTCTGGGTAGGGGACTGTGGGGCCCAGGCTTCAGCGCCCCTCGGTGAGGGAGAGGGTTGTGAAATTGAGAGCTGGCTGCAGATTTGGTGCAGGGGGCTCTGCTCATTGGACCCTTTTGGGGTGTTACCAGTTACCAAATTCTCTACAGCCTCAGAATCTTCAAAGATGCTCTTTCCAGGAACCTCTATTTTTCTCTGACTAAATCCTACACATCCAATCCGTCCCAGCTCGAACATCCCCCCTCAGAGAAGCCTTCCTTAACTGAAAATTGTAAAGCCCCCCCGCCACTATATTCTCTCAAAAAAAAAATCTATACATGTTTCTTTCATTGCATTTATTGTAATCCACTCAAATCCCATTGGTCCGAACCCCATCACAGGACCACATGCAGCTACAAAGCAGGCTGGGAGATGTAGTCTTTATTCTGTGCATCTATTTACTCAGCTAAAAACCAGAGGTCCTATTGCTGTAGCAGAAGGACAAGTGTATGTTGGGGGACAATTAGTGGACGTCTGCCTACCAACCTCTTTGACTATAAGAAAGATGACTGCAGGGACCACATTTCTTCCTATCAAGACCTTGCTTGTACACAGTGTCAAATTTAGTGCTTCATCTAGGTGAGAGATGGTGGTGGCTGGTGTTAGATGGAGGAGTGGCCATTTAGAGATGTGGACAAGTTTGGGATGCAAGTTGGAGGTAAGACCAAGAGGACTTGCTGATAGCTGTGAGCACAGATATCTGTGGGGGAACAGCAGAAAGGCATCTCACATAGACAGATGTGAGCTTCCCTCTTGTGTCACTATTTACCTTTTCAAGCATTTATTCCTTAACTACCCAACTAAATTCTAAGCAATTCAAGCTGGAAATCAACGTGGGACATAAACATGGGTTCAAATCTTGTTCCTATCATTTAACTAGTTGTAGGAACTTTAGCCTCAGTCTTCTTACCTGTACATGGGGGATTAAAATACCACATAGTGAGATGAAATGGGCTCATGTATATAAATGCCGAGCCCAGTGCCTGACATATATTAAATACTCAATAAATAAGTCATGACACTTCTACTATTACTGTGTAGTCCCTCACCCACCCCAGAGCCTAGCACAGAGCGTATCAATCACTGTTTGTTGGCGAAAGGTTATGCAAATTGGGTAAATACATCCCCTGAACAAAGCCGTGCAACACTTTCTACAGAAGGACTGGTGTTTGCTGGATCTCTGCCCAACTGTAGGTTCATAATTGGGTGGGTTCATAGGTTCAGGGGCCTTCTCTACACGCTCCTCTTTCCCAGGAAACAGGCTCTTCTTCCTGGATTGGACAGGCTGAGTTCTGTGGAGATGATCTGGGCTCATTGTCATAGGCCCAGCTACCCACACCCAGTTCAAATGTTACCTCTTCTCAGAAGCTTTCCCTGCCCTTCTTCCTGCAGCTTGCTCCTGCCCAGGAAGGCCTGGAAGAATGAGTCACTTCCTCTGTACTCTTGCTGCCCCCTGCTCTTGTGTCTGTTTGAGCTTTTATCCCACTGGGGACAAGGGTAAATCTTGGGCTGGTTCCATCTGGTATCAGCCAAGCACAAGCCCGTGAAGTTTTTCCTTCTACCCTTTAACTACTCAGAATTTGGGCCATTAAAAGGAGGTTGTCTGTACGAGATCAGTCAGAATGTGATTGAGCAAAGTCTCACAGGCACACGTAAGCACCACTTTTGTTAATTATCAGAGGGGGTCAAAAGCCAAGGAGAAGGACATGAAGGCTAGTGCCCCAGATCCCCAGCACAGGCAAGATGTGTTGTTCAGAGGTGTAGAAATGGCATAGGCTGCAGATGCTAATTCAGTTTCTGGAGAACCCCCTGGTTCTGACACTGGCCTCTGTTTGCTGGAGTGGATGCCAGGTGGATCCAAGGAGACTGATTCTGCATGGCTCTTCTCTGCGTGGTTCCTCTCGGTCAAGACCCCTCATCCTGCGCCCCAAGGTCCCATTGACATCACCGCTTCAGGAGTGCCCCTAAAGACTCTTTCCTCATCTCGGAGGAGGAGAATGAAGCTCTACCCTGTCTCACTTTGTAACATCTAAACCTCAGCTCTCCTCAAGGATTTGAACAAGACACTCAAAACCTTTTTCTCTACTTTTGCACCAGCCCCTCACTGAGGCACTGGTGTGACATTTTCCAGTTATCTGAATGAGACAGTGGTGGCAAGGCAGTAAGAAGGGGCATGGGGGAAATAGCAGTTAAGATTTCAAAGATCTCCCACACCACACTGTCATATAATTGTTCATGCTGGTCTCTCCCAAGGACTGAGAGGTCCTTGTAGGCAGAAGCTGCATTATTGTTTCACACTCAGGGCCTCATTGGGCCATGTTTGTAAAAACTGTTTATTTAATGAATGGCCATAAATGTGGATGAACTTCCTTTGTTGGAAAATGTTCATAACTTACATTTGTAAGCACTTTAAAGATTTTTCTCCATGGCTTTATTTAATCCTCAAAACTAACCTGATAAGGAAGGACAGGCATTATTATTTCTTACTTTATGCAGACTGGAGAACTAAGAGACTTGCCTAGAGCCCCCTTGCTGGCTAAAAGAAGGACTAAGGCAGAGACCAAGGTCTGCTTGCTTTGAGACCCATGTTTTTCTTGGAGGAAAAGGAGGTCAAAAGGGCACGTACCATTATCAGAACCCTGGGTCCCCTGATATCATGTTTGGCTGTCCTTGGAAATAAAGTCCCTTACTTCAAGGTCATATGGAAGCCTGGGGTGGGCAAATAATCTGAAAAAGAATGCCAGTGCTGGGTAAAGCTTTCCTTGGTTGCAGTGGCTAATAGGAGACCTCGCTGCTTTAGCAAAGAGTTCTAGAACCTTTTGATCCCCTCACATTCTTAAACATTGAGAACCTAAAAGAGCTTTTGTTTATATGGGTTATACCTGTCGATCTTTGAGATAGTGGAAATTAGAGGAATTTTTAAAATGTTTATTTATTAATTTAAAAATAAAAACTTATTGTGTATAGTATCATCGTTTTACATCTGTATCTCCTGGCTTCATAGAAGATGGCTAGATTCTTCAATCTCCGTTCTCATTTAGTCTATTCCAATGTGTTCTTTTAGGTGAAATATATGCAAAATGTCCAGCTTCACATGGCTAAATAGTCGAGAAAGGGAGGAGCATTTTAATAGCCTCCTTAGGTAATTGTGGATATTCTTCTTTGGTACTACACAAAACTCCATAAATGTGGCATCTGAAATCATATCAGTGAAATGCTCATACTCTGTGACATCACAACCCGTTGATCTATCTTATACTTTGAATGGGTCTTTAACCCGTGCTGATCTGTATCATCAAGCATTGGTTAGTTGGAGACTGCTAGTTTACTGAGTTATCTGCTCCTCTCCAAGTGTAAGCACGTGTCTTTATGCAATAGCAAAAAATCACACTTATTATTAATAGGACCACTGATATCATCCGAAACATTCTCAAGTATTGGAAAGCTGTCAAGTGCAGAGTGGCAAATAAAATTTTTCCCCCAAAATTCTAATTTTCATTGAAAAGCACAAATGTTGTCATTGGCAACAAATAGGCAGTTGCTTTCTTTGATGTGACAGGCTCACTTTGTTCATTTGTATCTGCCAATTACCCAAGTCTGAAGAACTGTGGTTCGTCAGCCATCCTTTCAAGCAAAACTTGTACTGCATGAAGGGGCGTGGGGAAAGGATTGTTCCGCTTGTAACTCAAATAATTGCAGAAACACTTTTCCTCGTGACATCCATCTTATTTTGGTATGCGGCAAAAATGCTTTTTGTCTACTTCCTATTTACTAACACATTGGTGTGAAACTGCCCATCATTTCCCCTGTGAGTGCATGGGGGCATGAAGAACACACTGGTTGGTGCCACTGTCCTGATCCATGCTAAGGCAGCTTTACTTGCCTTTGCTTTTGCACCATAAGTTAAAATGTCAACACAGAGAAAAGACAAATAATGGTTTTATTTATTAGGGGAATAGATGTGACCTTGCAAACCCTGTGACTATGTCTTATGGATCCCTAGGGGTCTGTGGGCCATCCTTTGAGAACCACTGACCTCAAGAAATAACTAGTGGCAGGAATTCAGAGTCAGCTTGTAGAGAAGAACAATCATTATTCTCTGTATCAGGGGACTTGTGTTTAGTCCCAGCCCTTCTCTGGGCCTCAGTTGTATCTTCTGTAAAAGGGTATGATGATATAATATCTTCCTTACAGAGTTGTTGTAAGAAGTAAGTCATGATGATATGGTGAAAGTGCATTATGGTGGATAAAGCTCTCAGTGAAGAAAAGAAACTAGACAATTCTTTCAGGGCTGTGAGGATTTTGGAGAAGAGAGAAGCCTAAGCCTTTGATCATATTGCCAAAATGACCCTCTGTCTGCCTAACTCAGGCTAGAAGGGGAAGGAGCTTCTACCCCATAAGACCCCTCCAGTGACCAAGAAAGTTCCTTGAAGTCTCTTCCCTTTCCCGATCCTCTGCCTTGAATCTCCAATGAGCCCTCAGTTCTGCCCAGGTACCCTACATGGCTCTAGTCAATTTACTCATCCACTTTCCAAGACAATCGCAGAAGAAAATCCAGCTCCAGGGCTAGGCAAAGTGTTCTCACACTTGACACCAAAAGCACAATCCATAAAAGGAACAATTGATAAACTGGATCTTATCAAAATTAAAAGCTTTTACTCCACAAAAGACCCTGTTAGGATGAAAAGACAAGCTGTAGGCTGGGAGAAAATATTTGCCAGTCATGTAACTGACTACGGGCTTGTGTCTAGAATACGTAAAGAATTCTCAAAAGCGAACAGTGAAAAAACTGTGAGAAAATTAAGAGAAGAAAATGAGCAAAAGACATGAGCAAACATTTCACCACAGAGGATATACAGATGGTAAATATGTACATGAAAAGATGTTCGACACCATTACCACCAGGAAAATGCAAATTGAAGCCACAAACGGATACGGATACCCTGGGTTTGATACTGGGCTACAGTTTGGCAAGATGCTACCATTGGGGGGAAATGGGTAGAGGGTACACAGTTCAATTTCTCTCTGCATTATTTCTTACAATTACACGTGGATCTATCATTATCTTGAAATAAAAGGTAAATTTTTAATAAGTAAATAAACAATGTCACAGCCCTACTACAACCTTCCAAGATTTTCCCTATTCATACCTTACGAGTCCTACAGGCTCTGGCCCCTGCCTCCAATTTCATCTCCAACCATTCTCTTCCTCAGTCACTCCTTTCTTGGAACACTGGCTTTCTTGTGATTCCTTGAATGAACTTGTTCCTACGTCAAGGCCTTTGTAGGTTTCCTCTACTGGGAACCATCTTTTCCCAGGTCTTTGCATAATTTTCCCTCATCACTCTGGTCTTGATCAAATGTTATGCCTTAGACCACCCCACCCAACACAGCACCCACACTCTCACTCCTGCTACTCCCTCCACTTTGCTCTGACAGTATGTTGTGTCTGTATTTGCCTATTTGTATGCTGCCTGCCTCCCTAGGTAGACTACAGGCTCAACGTGGTCCTTTCCTATCCGTGCCACCACTGCATCCCTACATGAATTTCACATGGTGGGTGCCCGGTAACTCTTGTTGAATGAATGAATGAACACAAAATGGCAGGTTGACTTAGGCAAATGTTTGTTCTGTCACACATTACTCTGTGCTGAGCCCTCCCTGTGTTCCTCATAAAACAAATCTGCTTAGGCATGGGGAAAATAGTTCCAAAAATAGAAAGATATAGGTTGGAATCCCACTCCTAACACTACTTTGGCTATTGTGAGTTTGAGCAAATCACATCAACTTTTTGAGCCTCTGTTTTCAGAGATAAGAAATAAGCATAGTCCTAAGGGATATTAAGACATCAGTATCTCTCCTCTAAACCTGCCCTTGCTCCTGAGGCCCATCTCAACGCATGGTCCCACCATCCACCCACACACCCAAGCCAGCACCAGGATGAATCAATCTCAGTGCCTTCCTGCTTCACACCCCCACACCCAAGCAATCACCAGGTCTTGACTAGTCTACTCATAAATCTCTCCCACATAATTCTTCCACCTCTCTCTCTTCCCCACTCATCATTTCTTGCAAAACCATTGCAAAGTCCTCCCTAATTGGTCTTTCCCATTCTTCAGCCATACTGTTGATGGAATAATCTTTCTACTATGCAAATCTAATTATGTCAGTACCTTGCCCAAAACCCTTAAATCATTTCACATTGGTTTCCAGATATAGAGCAAATTCCTTCCCTTGGCATAGGTCTGGCTGCTGCCCATCTCTTAATCCCTTTGCTTGCCCCTCCCCAACACTTCTTGTAAGCTGCAGCCATATGCTGGAATGCACTGTGCTCAGTCACACCCCCTGACTTTGCACGTGTTGTTCCATCTGACTGGAGGTCCCTCTATGCTGCCTGGCACTTAGAGCACTTGCAGGGATCAGCTTAGCATGACCCGGTGGTGGACATCCCTGACTCGCCAGTCTGTTTGGTTCCCAGCTCTGTACTTCCACGATAACTCATGCCCAAGTCTATTGCAGCATATAGTGGGGCTTAGCACATAGTAGGCACTTAATAAATGCTTATCAAATGAATAATTTGGCTTAGACATTCATAAGAATGTCTAATAAATTCTCATAAAAACCAATAAATTCTCATAAAAACTGTAATGAGCTGTGAAGGGATGGAATTTTTCCTTCTTTCCTTTTCTCTAGCACTAACTTGTTTAGTTATAATCTCCTGGATATAATCTGGCTTCAGCCCTGCCCAGGAGCAAAGGAATGGACAGGATGACCTTGGAAATCACCCCTCTTTCAAGTTCTTCCTGCTTGGTGTGTGATCTTGGCTAACAAATAAAGTCCGACTTCAAAGAGACGTGGGTTTGAATCCCAGCTCTGCCACCTAGTAGCTGAATGACCTTGAGCCTTAACCTCAATGTGGAAAATAATGGGACCTCTGCAAAGGGCTGTCTTGAGAATTCAATGAAATCATGCAGGAAAAGAATGGTGCCTGGCACATGGTACACGTTCAGTAAGTTTTTGTATATCTCCATCTAGTGGTCTCGGCACAATACAGGAAGGCAGAAAAAGGAGAAAAAAATAATGAGGGGCAAGAGACACCAAGGGATGGAGGGTGGATGGGGAGGACCGGCAAGCCGAGCTTGGCTGAAAGAGCCGTAGCTCCTCCCACATGCAGCAAACGAAGTGGACACAGAAAGGCAGACAGGGAGTGGGGTGGGCACTGCTGTTTCTAAACAACTAGGACAGCTAAGGCAGGGGCCTGGGCGGATATTCCCAGCCTATGGACAGGCCCACATGCACCCTGGTGTTTCCTAGAGTTAGAGAAATCAAAGGCCTAGGCCTCCCTGCCAGCTCGTGACAATCCTACCTAAAGGCCATTTCCATGTCCTCACCCAGCCAATGCATTATAAGCCCCTAGTCGATACCAAGTACGGGCTATGCCGCAGGCTGAGCCCCAGGGTGAGGGCTGAAACTGAAATCCAAAACGGTCAGTCTGGCGTTCTGCAAAGAGTGCTGGCTTTAGAGTCCGAGTGGCCTGGGTTCCACTCGGTCTGAGCTAAATACCAACAGGCTGACCTTGGCTGCTTCCTTTAACTTTCCTGGCCTTCAATTTTCTCATCTGTAAAATGAGGATAAAGTACCAACTTCAAAAAATTTTGCAGTATTAATTGAGATAAAGATGAAAAGTGCTTAGTACAAAATAGGCAATCTAAATTGCAATTCCCTTCCTTTTATCCAACTTGCTTGGTTTTCTTTTATTTTTAGCCCTTATTGTCTACTGTTTTATATAATTTGCTTATTTTATTTGCCTTCTGTCTCCCTCACTAAAACATAAACATCATGTGGGCTGAGACTTTGCCTAATGCCTTCTTTGTCACTGTAACCTCAGCACCCAGGAGTACCTGGTGGTGTTGAATAAATGAACAAATCGATTCTATTTATTTTCTCCCTTCTACTAGAATGTAAATTCCATGACAATAGGGTTGCATCATTTATCTCTCGCTGCATCACAAATCACCTTAAAACGCAGTGGCTTAAAACTGGCTGAGGCGTCTGTAGATCAGGAATTAGGAACGACTCAGTTGGGCAGTTTGGCTCAGGGTCCCTCATGGGGTTGTGCCTCTGATGCCAGCTTGGGCCTCTGTCCTCTGAAGACTTGGCAGATCTGGGAGGATCCATTTCCAAGGTGGCTCACTCACACAGCTGACAGCTGCTGCCCAGGGGCATCCTTCCCATGTGGACCTACGATGGGGTCACGTGCACTGTTTTCCTGACTTCCCTTAGAGAAGCAATCCAAGAGACCACGAAGAAAGCTGAAAACGCCTTTATGATCTAGTCTTGTGTTTCATGGCAATAGAGTCACATATCATCACTTCCTCTATATTTTATCAGTCACTGAGGCCAATCGCAATTCAGGTGGCAAGAAACCATGTAAGGGCATGAATAGCAAGAGGCAAAGAGCACAGGGATCCCTCTTGGAGGCTGCCACCACGAGGACAGTTTATGTGCCAGTGTAACACCAGTGCCTGGCACATGGTTGGCATTCAAAAGGCATTTGCTGAATCCAGGAATGAACGTGCATGGTATCGTAAGGCACTCAGTCCTGCCTCCAAGGAGCTGGCATTCTAGTGGAAGAGATAGACTCACATAGAGGCATTTATCATTCTGTATCCCGTAGCAGAAGATGGTCTAAAAATTCAGATCAGGGAAGAGTTCCTGAAGTAGGTGACATGTGGGCTAACTTTCAAAGGGTGAGTGGAAGTGAGGCAGCTGAGGAACGAAAGCAAGGAAGGTCCGAGGGAGAGGGAACAGCATATGCAAAGCTCCAAAGAAAGAAAGGGAGACCTGAGCCAAGGGGGGTGGACAGAAGAGAGCTTGGGCACCAGCGGAGACCTGCTTCAATCCCTTTCCCAGACAGCAGACCTCCAGGAGTGCCTGCGCCTATGATAATAACAATGATGAGGTAAGAATCGAAAACAAATGCCAAGATGACGTGTTTTAAGTTTTATTTTCTCACGGTCGTTTCTATTCGAAACGTGTAGAGTAGCTACTGGGGCCAGGCTCTTACTAAGTGCTAGGGATGCCAAGACTGATAGCGTATGTGGCCTTTCTTCCTAAGCAGCTAAGGACAAGAGGGACTGGGGCAGGTGAAAGCTGTATGCGAATGACTGCGATGGGCCTCAGAGTAATCCAAGTACCTTGAGAAAGGCACACGGCCGCAGCCCGGAGGGCCACAGGAGGGCGCCATCACAGCCGCTTGGAGGAACCAGCTACCCACTCCTTTGGGCCTGAGGAAATTGAAAAGACCACGGGATCCATTGTCAAGAGAGATGCAATTCTTTGCACAAAGCGATTCAGTCTTTCCTCAGTACCCTCCTGCATGTCCTTAGGAAACACTGTGAGGCGGGTCCTGCCCTGTGAGCCTGGAAGCTCAGGTGGAGATGTCCTGGGTGGGGCAGGTGGGGGTGGGATGTTGCAGGAGGCTCTTTGTGGGGGTCTGGACGCCCCTCCAGCCAACTATCCCCCTCCAGCGGTGTCGGGCACAAGTCCTTCCCTGAGTCCCCGGCTGGAAAGGTGTGGCTGGGCCAACAGGGAGAGCCCTCCCAGCCCCAGCTCCAGATGGCTCGGGCCTCAGTTATTAGTTAATACTAGTTCTCCTTCCTGGGCTTCCCCCGCATCTTCGTTCCTAAGGAAACGAAAGAGCTTCTCACGTATTCTCCCCTGGCACCACGGCCAAGTAAGTACAAGGAAGACGGCCGAAGCCAGCAGGCAGCAGCACACTTGCCCAAGCAGGGAACTGAGGAGTGAGGCGGGCACGTGACCGCCACAGACAGGTGGGGAGAGGCCTCTGGAATGGCCTGGAAAGCATGTTGCAGGAAGGAGCCTGAGGAGGGGCTTGAAGCTACAGGATGCCAGCAGAGAGCCACCGGAGCCCAGGTTGCAAGTCCTGCCTGGGCCTTCACACTGTATCCTCTCACCAGACCCCTTGGGGAATCGGAAGAGTTGACAGGTCAAATAACAGAAGACAGTTTTTCCCACCTTTCCTGGGTTCTCTGTTGTCCCAGAGAAGCCACTCCCCAGGCTCTGAGGATCTCCTCCTCCCCCAGCCATGCCACAGTCCAGCAGTATCAGTTGGCCACCAGATACTCTTTACATTAAGGGACATTAACGCCACACCCAAGCATTGCCACCCACACCACTGAGACAGTGAGAGACATCCTCTCCAGGCAGCACAAACCAATCAGGACACAAGCACTTTCAGAGTACCAGCACCCCAAGCAGAATCCTATCCAGTCCCTACCCTCACCTGTGGTGAAAAACAAGGTCATAATGTGGGGTCCCAACCACAGCCAAGCCAAAGGGAGGAAAAGGTCAGTTCTCCAAGGGGTGGGGGTGGGAGGCAGTCTGGAAGGGCTTCACGGAGGAGGCATCCTTTCCAGTGAGCCTTGGAGATATGTCTGCCAGACAGAGTGGATGGGGAAGGCCTCTTGGGGAAAGAAACAGCTTGAACAAAGACAGAGCAACAGAACATACGGACATCTTTAAGGAGTTGTAGGTGGCTCCACGAGGCTCAAGCCTAAGGGGTCAGGGTGAGCATAGCAAGTGATTAGTCTGGACAGAGGCAGAGCCTGGGTCACAAAGGACCCCGTGACTAAGACAAAGGTGTGCATTTTGCCTTGAAAATCAATATTTGGGATATCATCGAAGAGTAGCGTTTGAGCAGATGTTCCGTTTAACTGGCTGTGTGACCCCAGACAAGACACTTAACCTCTCTGTGCCTCAGTTTTCATATCTGTGAAATAGGCATAATGAGAGTATCTTTTTTATAGGGTTTTTAGGGAGCTTTTAAAAGATACTATACAAGTAAAGAGCTCAGCACAGTGGCTAACATATAGTAAATGCTCCACAAGTTGTAGATGTAATAACAACAATAAACTATTATCATTGGTACATTCCAGAAAGATTGTTCTAGTTTCTAGGTGGATAACAAAGTAGAACAAGAATGGACCCGCAGGACCACATAGGAGGCTATTGCTACATTCCAGGTGTCAAGTGATGATGGTCTCATGGAGGCTTTGGGGACGGCCCACACAGATGTCGAGGACAGAGAACCTTCTGGAATGGGCGGCTCTTGGGAAGTGGGGGCGCTGAGGGAGACAGAGGAATATAGGTTTGCTTGCTAGTCACTGAGATAGAAAATACAGCTTGGGAGACCAGGAAGGGGTTGCTGACAGGCTAAGTTGGAGAACGTCCCAGGAAGAAGCATGCGGTACACATGGCTGGAGAAAGGTAGAACTGACAGTCGGCTGCTCAGAGCTGGCAGCAAGAACCATCGGAGAAGACGAGGTAGCCTCGAAGAGAGAAAGGACGGAACCTTGTTAGAATATTTAAGGGGGTGTGTGGGCTGAGGCCTCCCACAACCAGAGTAGCCTTGGATTTCTTGGCTATATCAGCCATTAAGAGTGCTGGGTTTCAGGCCTGGGCACAGTGGCTCACGCCTGTAATCCTAGCACTTGGGGAGACCGAGACGGGCGGATCGTTTGAACTCAGGAGTTTGAGACCAGCCTGAGCAAGAGCGAGACCCCGTCTCTACCAAAAATAGAAAAAATTAGCTGGGCATGGTGGCACATGCCTGTAGTCCCCGCTACTCGGGAGGCTGAGGCAGGAGGATCACTTGAGCCCAGAGTTTGAGGTTGCTATGAGCTAGGCTGACGCCATGGCACTCTAGCCCGGGCAACAGAGCTAGACTCTGTCTCAAAAAAAGAAAGAAAGTAAAAATTAAAGCCCTAGAACCTGAAGGTAATATTTGTTAAAGTTTTGGTGACCACACTTCCATGTTCTTTCTATGCATAGAGATAGACCCACACATTATTTTATATATATTATATCTTCCTGTAAGTTGTTAATGTAACTTGCTTTTTTATCTGATATTTTGGGAATGCTATTTCATGTCAGTATATGTTTAATATCATTCTTTTAAGATAGCTGCATAGTATTTCATATTTTGGATGTTCTATACTTTATAGAATCTTACTGATAAAAACTGAAGTTTTCAAGTTTCCTCTTTTATAAACAGTACAGTGATAGAGATCTTTCTAAGTATACCTTTATACCATTATCTGACTTAGAGCCTAAGGTAAATTTTCACAACTGCAGTTGCTGTGTTAAAGGGTGTATACATTTAAAACCTTGATACAAGTTGTTAAGTTGCCTTCTAGAAGGCTTGTGCCAGTTTACATTTCCAGCTCTAATGTATGAGAGTGCTGTTTTTTCTATGCCTTTGTCAATTCTGAGCACTATTTTTTTTTGTTTTTTGAAACAGCATCTCACTTTCTTGCCCAGGCTAGAGTGCCGTGGCGTCAGCCTAGCTCACAGCAACCTCAAACTCTTGGGCTCTAAGCAATCCTTCTGCCTCAGCCTCCTAAATAGCTGGGACTACAGGCATGCGCCACCATGCTCAGCTAATTTTTTCTATGTATTTTTAGTTGTCCTGCTAATTTCTTTCTATTTTTGGTAGAGACGAGGTCTCTTTTAGACTTGTCTCAAACTCCTGACCTTGAGCTATCCTCCCGTCTTGGCCTCCCAGAGTGCTAGGATTACAGGTGTGAGCCACCGTGCTTGGCCTGTTTGTCTTTTTAAATCTTTACCAACCAGATAGAAGAAAATAATATCTTCTTGTTTGTTCAAATCATTTATTTGTTCTTTCATATATTCATTCACTCATTCAGATACTTTGTGAAAGTGCCAGTGATGTTCTAGACATCATCCTAGGTTGTTGAGACATGTCAGTGAACAAAATGGACTAAGATCCTAGCTCTCATTGAACTTACATTTTAGACGGAGGAGACAAGACAATAAAACAATAATAGTAGTAGCTAGTTAGCTAGATACAGTGTTAGAAGATAAGTACTATAGAAGAAAATGTAGAGAATGGTAAGAGGTCAGGGAGTCCTTGGGAAGGAGGTAAGTTACAACAGTATTTTTGAGCATGTATTTGGCGTATTTAGGTCTACCAAATATAATTTCAGAAAAGTTGTGCTTTTTTCCCACTCCCACTAGTTGTGAGAATACCAATTTTCCAATCCTTTCATTAATGGGTATTAAAATTAATTTTAAGTTTATAAGGCTAACAGATAAAAGATGTTTGTCATTATTTTAATTTATATTTTCTTAATTTTTCATTTCTGTGTTAATGACCACCATATTATTCTCCAGTCCACATCACTCCTGGGCTTCCGGCCCTGTCAGCTGCCGTCTTCCCTTTGTTGTGCCACAGATCTTTCTGTACACAACTGGACTAGATCTCCCCTGCTTTTCCTGTCAGCCACCATCCTTTCAGTTGTCTCAGCTAGAATTTGACATTAGTCTCAACTCCTTTCTTTTTCTTCATTTCTGTGTCTAGTTAATGACTAAGTCCTGTTGATTTTTCTTACTAAGTAAGTCTCATCTTAGGCTATTCCTTCTTACTTCCTCTGACATTATTTTTATTTAGACTATCATTAACATCTCATTCCTAGGCTCTTATGGCGGACCCCTAATTGGTCATCTTTCCTCCTGTTTTGCCTTCTTTCAAACCCTTTCCTATATTGACATACTGAGACCGAGTTGTCTTCCCAAAGCATGTATATGATTATGTTGTTCCTCTAAAGTATCTTAATGCTTCCCCATTGTCTTCAATACACATTCCAAACTTTTAACATGGCTTACAAAACCCTTCATACCCCATTCATAGTTTAACTGTCCTTCCTCTTCCTCTCCCCCTACCCCTACTATCTTTACCCCTACATTGTCCCAATACTTAAAAAAAATTAAAAAGCTGGCACATGAGCTGTATCAGTTACTCCAAAGAGCCATGTTCTTTTTAGCCTCTGGTCCTTTGTTATGCTTTCTTGGAATTCTTCCCTTCTACCTCCAGTCTGTTTGGTTTCTGCTTTTGTATCACTTTTTCTGGGAAAGCCTTTTATAATAAGTTTGTAATTGGGGTCCCCCATAGCACCATGTACTTTTGAATATAATACTACTTATTAATCACACTGAATTATAGTATTTGAATATTAACTTTTCTAC
Organism: Lepilemur ruficaudatus; assembly: GCA_963574885.1. Taxonomy (NCBI): domain Eukaryota; kingdom Metazoa; phylum Chordata; class Mammalia; order Primates; family Lepilemuridae; genus Lepilemur; species Lepilemur ruficaudatus. Next base: position 2,807 of record CAUYRT010099834.1, on the reverse strand, counting down.
TAAATACCACTCTGTGATGAGTTCTATGATAATACTGGTATTGTTGGATATCTAGGGTCAAGGCATTCAGAATAGGAAGCATTCTACAATTGTTAAATGAAAAACATTTAAAAAATGTCATCTCTTTGTTTTCCTTTTGAATTGTCTATTTTACATCCTTGGAGGTGGTTTTACAAAAAAAAAAAAAAAAGCAAAAACAAACTATGCACATAAGCTTTAAAATTTTTTTTTTTTTTAGAGACAGAGTCTTGCTGTGTTGCCCACACTAGTCTTGAACCCTGTCTTCAAGTGATCCTCCCCATCAGCTTTTTTTTTTTTTTTTTTTTTTGAGACAGAGTCTCACTCTCTTGCCTAGGCTAGAGTACAATGGCATTATCATAGCTCACAGCAACCTCAAACTCCTGGGCTAAGGGGATCCTCCTGCCTCAGCCTCTCGGGTAGCTGGGACTACAGGCACATGCCACCATGCCCGGCTAATTTTTTTCTATTTTTAGTTGTTTGGCTAATTTCTTTCTATTTATAGTAGAGATGGGGTCTCGCTCTTGCTCAGGCTGGTCTCGAACTCCTGAGCTCAAGCAATCCTCCTGCCTTGGCCTCCCAGAGTGCTAGGATTACAGGCGTGAGCCACTGTGCCCGGTCCCCATCAGCTTCTTGAGTCACTGAGATTACACACGGGAGCCACTGCACCCGGCTCACATAAACTCTTTGTATGTTAGGAACTGTTCCTGTTTATGGCAAATTCTTTATCCCATTTGGTTGTTTGCCATTTGGGTCAATTATAATTTTTTTTTCTTCTTTTTTTGAGATAGAGTCTCACTGTGTTGCCTGGACTAGAGTGCCGTGACAGCAGCCTAGCTCACAGCAACCTCACACTCCTGGGCTCAAGCAGTCCTTCTGCCTCAGCGTCCCAAGTAGCTGGGACTACAGGCATGCACCACCATGCCTGGCTAATTTTTTTTTATATATATATTTTTTAGTTTGCCAATTAATTTATTTTTACTAGAGACGGGGTCTCACTCTTGCTCAGGCTGGTCTTGAACTCCTGACCTTGAGCAATCCGCCCGCCTCAGCCTCCCAGAGTGCTAGGATTACAGGTGTGAGCCACCGTGCCCAGCCTCAAGTATAATTTTTGAGTTACAAAAGTTTTTAGATTTTTATGGATTAAAAATATATGAGTCTTTGTCTTTGTTTCTGTGTTAGAATTCATTTTGTTTATGCTGTGAAATGAGGGTCTGAATTCCCCTTAATTTTAAACAGTATTTATTTTGTCATCCATTTCTGTTCCATTCCTTCTTGTATGAAATTCTTTCAATTACTATGATTTGTTTCCTAGGCTGTGTGTTATGTTTCATTGTTCTGTGTTTCTTTTCTTTGGTGTATTCTACATTCTATTAATTGTTATTCTATAATATGTTTCAAAATAAAATAGGACACGTGTTAATATGGTGGTTCAGAACCTGGGCTTTGCAATTAATTATATGGGCCTCAATGAGATTTTGAACTCTGCCACCAGTTCTACTTTTTTTTTTTTAAGTAGAGACAGTGTCTCTCTCTTGCTCAGGCTGGTCTTGAACTCCTGACCTCGAGCGGTCTGCCTGCCTCTGCCTCCCAGAGTGCTAGGATTATAGCCGTGAGCCACCGCGCCTGGCCTGACCAGTTGTACAATCTTATACCTAGCTTCCCTCAGCCTTGTTTTCCTTGTCTGTTTTATAAAATGAAACTGTATTTTATAGAATTATTAAGAAAATTGAATAAGAAATCTGTATGAAGTACTTGTTAATAAAACATGTTTGAATGTTCTGAAATTGGTAGCATGTTTTTCTAATATATTCTTGATGTTCTTGATTAATCTTTCAGATAAAGTTGAGAATCAGCTTACACCCCTCTCTCCTGAAAAATTCTTTTTGAATTGAAAATTTTAATGTATGAAATAAACTATAAATGGGTTAGGAACAATTGACATCTTTATATATTAATATTTAGTCTTTGTGTTCAAGCTTAGTTTTACACTTTTCTTGCTGAGATTATTATTTGATATTATTTGTTTTACCTTTTGTATTATTTTTTGCAATTGTGAATGGGACCTCCTTTTCTTTTTTACATTGGTGTTTTTTTTTTTTTTTTTTTTTTTTTTGTAGAGACAGGATCTCACTATTGCCCAGGTTGGTTTTGAATTCCTTGGCTCAAGTGATCCTCCTGCCTGGGCCTCCCAAAGTGCTAGAATTACAGGCATGAGCTACTGTGCCTGGCCTACATTGATTATTGATAATTTTTAAGAAATCTATTAAATACTGTGGGTTTTTTCTCTTCCAACTTGCTGTTACTTTGCTGCTAGTTATTAGTTGAAAGTTTTGAATTTTCTAATGCATAATCATATGCTTTACAAGTATCAGTTTTTCCTTATTTATATTAGTTCCATTTTTAATTTGCTTTATTCTTATTGCATTGCCTTGGAATTTCTAGCATTACCTACAGTGAGAGTACACAAACTTATTTCATTTATTTTTATGGTGCTGTAGAATCTTGAGAATAGAAGTTAAGTTTGGTTTAATATATTAATGTTTTCCGTCTCTGGTGTAGGGCTTTAGAGATCATATATTAAGGTAAGAACAATTAGTTTTTATTGTCACAGAAATAAAATTTGTCTCTGAAAAAGTGTTACTTTTTTTTTTTTTTTTTTTTTTTTTTGAGACAGAGTCTCACTCTGTTGCCCGGGCTAGAGTGAGTGCCGTGGCATCAGCCTAGCTCACAGCAACCTCAAACTCCTGGGCTCAAGCAATCCTCCTGCCTCAGCCTCCCGAGTAGCT
>CAUYRT010099832.1:0-13594 GCA_963574885.1 Lepilemur ruficaudatus | reverse complement strand
GGGGGCGGGCCCGCGGGCGCCCGGCGTCCCCGCCGCCTGCCGGGGCTGCGCGCGCGAGCCGGGCGCGGGGCTGAGGGAGGGGCGCGGCGGCCGCCCTCGGGGAGCGGGCAGGACCCGCCGGGCCGCGACCCCTCAGGACCGCCCGCCCGACCCGCCACTCGCGGTCGTTGGCAGCGCCGCTGCTACTCGCTCGCCGAGGCCGGGCGCCCCGCGCAGGCGCGCAGCCCGAGCCGCCGGAAGTGACGTTTCCCGCTCTTGTCACGTGGCGGGCGCGCGGGGGCGGGCTGAGGCCGGGGTCCCGCGTCCCGGGCCGCACCGGGGAGGGGATCCAGCCTGTCGCGTGGGACGCGGCTGGGAGCGGGGAAGGCGCCCGGGGCCGGGCAGCGGGGACGGCGGCGACCCGACCCGCGAGGACTCGGCGTCCCGCGCCGTCGCGGACCGGAAGCGCTTCGCAACTTGTAGACGACTCGGGAGCGCTTTGAAAGCCTCCCGGGCGCCGTGCCCGCCGCCTTGGGCTGCCGGAGCCGCCCGGGGTCGCACGGCTGGTGCGTGGGGGCCGGGGCCACCCTTCGGTTCGTGCTTCTGATCGTTCTGGAAAAGCGGGTTAGGGTCAGACCGCAAAAGAAACCGCGCAGACTTGGGACCGCTCGGGAGGGAAGCAGCCGCTGGGCCTCCCCTTGGACTAAGAGAAATGCCCACTTAAAAAAAAACCCGTTGCGTCTGTTGCGTAAACCGCAGGAGTCCCGGGGGGCTGGAAAACGGGAACCTGCCCCACGCGTGTGCGGAGGGCAGACAGTTCCCGGCCTCGGCCTCTGGTTCCGCACAGGAAGGCGGGGCCAGGGGCTCCAGTTTCTCAAGCCAGAGAGCTCAATTTTTTTCTAATGCAGCATTTCCCAAAGTTGTAAAAACACAGGTCATCGCACTCCAGTTCACTTTTGTCAAAAAGTAATAAAATACAGGCCAAAATGAACGGTGTCTGCGGGACTCCAGTGTGCATCTTCGGCGAAAGTAGATGAACGTGGTTCTCTCCTGCCCCGTTTATCCTTTTGCGTGAGATACAAGCAGAAACGTTAGGACATGTGCTCAGCTAAAAGAAGGCTTTGAGCTTTAAATCTCGCATTGTTCCCCTCTGCTGTTTGCAGAGAAGGTGTTTCTGCCAGCGCTAAAACGGGGCTCCTGCCTGATGGGGGCATCTCTGCTACAAAACCCGCTAAACTAAAATTCCTCATCCAGAGACCCGACCTTTGAAGTGCATTCCAGTGGAACTGAGATTGTCTGACAGGTGATGGACGCGGTGTGGCCGCTGGGGATTTCCACGTAGAAATAAGCTGACCACTTTCCCTACGGTGGGGATTCACTGCAGAGCCTCATTCCTCCATTTGAATTATGTTCTTCAAGCCGAATATAGAAATTTAGTCATTTCATGTCATGGAAAACCGGTCAGCCTACAAAGTTGGGGCCTGGTACGGCTTCACCTGATCACAACGCAAGAATAAGTAAAATCTTCTATAATCAGTTCAATTATAGAAGCTGTGGCAAAGAAAAAGTGGAGAACCTTCCCCTGTTCACTTAAGGGACGTACTCTATAGCTTCTCTTTGACAGACTGGAATGCTCTTGCCTTTGGGGCCATTATCACATAAAATAAGGGTTCCCTGCACACAAGCCTGAGATACCTGGACAGTGGATCTGATAACAGAGGAAACTAAGTGCTAATAGCAGGGTAGTGCAGACAGTGCAGATACGCTGGTCGAAGGGATGATTCACCCTGGATGGGACAGGGCTGGACGGCTAAAGGTCTCGTCATGCTACTCAGAACGGCGTGCAATTTAAAATTTATGAATTATTTATTTCTGGAATTTTCCATTTAATATTTTCAGACCATGGTTGACCTTGTGTAACTGAAACCTAGGAAGCAAAACCACAGATAAGGGGAACTACCGTATATGCTATTAACAATAACAATAATGCCAAACGTTGACAAGCACTTTTACTACCATTAGATGTTGATATCTATTGTCAACTTGCACTCCCCTAGCAAACTTGTGAGTTAAAAATGTATATCCTTAAACCAGTACATAAGCAGAAATTGAGATACTGAGGGCAGATTGTAACCAGTAGAAGAACTATATTGAGGCAGGGCACAGTGGCTCACGCCTGTAATCCTAGCACTCTGGGAGACTGAGGCAGGAGGATCGCTCAAGGTCAGGAGTTTGAAACCAGCCTGAGCAAGAGTGAGACCCTGTCTCTACTAAAAATAGAAAGAAATTAATTGGCCAACTAGAAATATATAGAAAAAATCCACCATGCCTGTAGTCCCAGCTACTCAGGAGGCTGAGGCAAAGGGATCGCTTGAGCCCAGGAGTTTGAGGTTGCAGTGAGCAACGCACTCTAGCCTGGGCAACAGAGTGAGACAGTGTCTCAAGAAATAACATAAATCTCTGTTAGTGTCAGAGGGAGTCTAGGGGAATCCAGGACTTAACCACCCACCTCTGATGCCGGCAGAGACCATGTGGGGAGAGGGAACTACCCCCCACCAGCAGCGATGAGGAGCCCACGCCCATCAGAGGAAAATGGGAGCTGATTAGGGAAGGCTGACTCCACCTGGCCACAGGCAGGAGGCACCCATCCTTCTCCTGCCAGGATGGTGCCAGAGAAAGCCAGTTAAAGCAGAAAGTTTAAATAAGATCCAGACTCTCGTAATTCAAAAACATGAAGGTTTCATCTCATTCAAACTTCACTTATCCTACTATGAAGGAGGAAGATTTCAAACTGATAACTCTTCTTTCAGGGGTTCAATAATAAATGAACCTCAGTTGAAGAAATGGATCCCAAACTCAAAAACAGGTGGTCGATCGACGCCAACACTGAACTGAGAGGACAGAGGGTGGGACTCCATCTCAGATGTCCCGGGGTGTGGGGACAAGATACAGGGCAACAGTGAAGAGGACCCGTCTGGGGTCAGAAGACCTAGACTCAACCCTGAGGCTAAACACTTATCAGCTGTGCAAAGTCCTCACCTCTCTGAACTTGGGTTTCCTGAAAACAGAGTTAAGAATAGAACACGCACCACAGCTTGCTGCCAGGATGAAACAAGGTAACTTGTGTGAAACAGCACAGTGCCTGCCGTGAGCACGCCGCCATCACCAGGCGCGCGGCGACAGGATGTGCCCGCTTCGCTGCAGCCGCGTTAAGTGCTCACGCTGAGTACATTTGCTGCCTTAGTCAGAACATGACCTGCAATCACAAAATATGCAAACTCGGGTCTAGGTCTTAGCAAATACCAGGCATCATCTTTCTTTGAGTTCCCCTTTCAGTAGGTTCCACAGAAACATCCCAGGCTTTGCTAACCTTTATTTTATTTCCTCAAATCACTTCTCACTTCTCCTTGCTAATGTCAGTCTTGTTTTACTACGATGGTTTCTAAGTGAGAGGCTTTCTTCATTGTTGTTGGGGTTTTGTTGTTGTTGTTTTTTTGTTTGTTTTTGTTAGGGGCATTGTGACTGACGGCATGTTCTTTAACTAGGAGCCAGCACGACTTGGGTTGTCCAGTGGACAAAGCATCTCAGTTCACATCGCTTCTACTGTGTGCTTCTCAGCAAGTTTGTCGTGAGGTGGTCCGATTTCATAATCACAGTCAATTTTCAATTATCCACATAAATAAAAAGTCTGTCAGTACAGACAACAGAAAATTACAGAGTCTAAAGTTGAGGTCAGCCACACGGCAGAGGTGGGCCGAGCTTCTGTGTATACCAAGTGGCGATGCTAACCGGGTTAGAGGAATTTAGCCCCCCTGTAATCCCCTTCAACCCTATCTTTTGACGTGATACTTGATGGTTTCTCAATCTTACCTAAAGTGCTAAGAAATTGCTACTTCACGTCCTTTCTTCCAGTGAGACTATGGTTCCTGAATTCCTATGAAATACAAAGTTCAGAGTTGGGTCTGTCACAGGTCTGGGCCTGTCTTGGGCAATGTGTCAACCAGTGGCCAAGCCACTGCTTATGATTCATTCCCAACGCACACACCCCAGAGCAGGGCAAGTGAACACATGGCCCCCTCCATCTCCCTAAAGCCAGCTGCGGTACGTCAACAGGCGGGAAAGTGGCCTCCTTGAGGCAACCTGTTTCAGCAGCACAACTCTGAGATGCTGGAATTGTCTCCTGCACATATTTTCCTCTACTTTCACCGCGGGTTTGATCCCTTGGGTCATACAAGACAGATACATTCTCCTTCTTTTACTGTTTGGAAAAAGCTATCATATTCTTGCCTGGCATTACCCCTGAGAACATAAGACTTTGGCTAAATTCTTTCGTCACCCTGAGCTCAATTTTTTTTGTTTTTATAATTTTAGAAATTGGGCTAGGCGATTTATAACAGATCCTTTCGTTTCTATACTGTATTATATAATTCTATGAACAAAATCTGTTGATGATAGCTATAAGAATGATTTATTAACTATGTATCCTTTAGTATACAATGTACTTTCTGTGCATAATAACAGATTTAACACTCATAATATTCCTATGGGACAATTATTATTTTTAATTATAAGTGAGGAGGCAAAGAGTCAAAGAGATTAAGTCAACCCTGTCCTAAGTTTCTGGTACTAGACTTCTACTCCAAGATAGGTTCTACCTCCATCTAATGTTTTCTTGAGAGACTGACTTCAAGATTGCTGGGCTTAGTTGCCCAGTAACAACAAACCAAGCTGACCTCCAATTTAGCGGACAAGGCAGCATGATCTGCGGTCACTGCCGTAGGACGGTATGAGGCCACAGGGGTTTATCTTTGGAGAACTAGGCCTGGATTTATCCAAGCGGGACAGGGGTTTGAAAGTTGGTAAGAAATTTTAGAGAGAAACGGCAAGGTCTCAGGAGGAAAAAAAGAAAAGACAAAAATAAATAAATAAAAGTTGGTAAGAAACTGGCACTTGATTTCATAAGCAAGTAAGACTCTCACTAGGACCTTAAAAAAAAAAAAAAAAAAAAACAAAAGCGTTGCTATGCAAAGATAATCATTCCTTCAGCATTCAGTCACTAGGGCCTGCTGTACGCCAGCCATTGATCAGTCACTTTTACCTAAAATCTCTCATAAAAACTCTGTGGGGGAAGAGTTAGCGTGTGTATTATTATCTTCATTTCACATAAAATGAGCTTGACATTAATGGAACAGAGTAACTTGCCCGGGTGCTAAGTGGCAGATTAGGATTACCATCAAGGCCTCTGCGCTCCAAGTTCCAAACATTCTCGGGTCCTCCAGTAGTTCCCAAAGTGAGTTTCAGTTCACACGCATCCCATAAAATGCTTTTCCCAAAAAAGAACGAGACAGCCAACTATGTTTGATTCCGTCCACTCTGGGATCCCTTAGAGGATCATACAGTTTAGCCCAAAGTTCCCACGAAATTCCAGAAAGGAAACATTTTTAACAGTGTTCGCATACTGACATCCTGAGGAATCTAATCCTATAGAGCTCCTTGAGAAACACTGCACCATGCCAGGCTAGGTTAGAAAGTAGTTTCTATAGAAAAGGATTGTCACCACAGACTGGTCTTTTTCTTCATGTCAAAAAGATATTTTTCCCATGAGTTAACTAGTAGACCTCATGAGATCAGAAGCCAGCTGTTTACAGAATTCAACAAACTTCCTGGCTGTGCCCTGAGAGAACAGAATGCTGCCACAGAATGACATGCATGAGAATCCCAGATGTGAACACCAAGAAAGTATGTAAACAAGTGTTACCTGCTCTTACGGTACATCACCTGCACGCTGGGGTTTGTGTATGCAGGGAAGGTACAGTGGCTCCCTCCCCTACATTCTCGCTGTTTGACATGTCTCATGTTTTTATTCTAACGTGAATGACAGAAAAAGTTTTTTGAGACCTTATGAAGAAATCTGTGATTGCTCGCAGCTACAGCAATGGCGGGCATGTTTTAAAACAGGGGTGGGAATCACTGAACAAGGCAGATGAGCTGAGTCAGTTTCAGTGAAGAGTTTATTCATACCGGCTCCACTGCTGCTTGGCATCACGGCTAAGATTGCTAGAACAGAAGAGAAATGACGATTTGGGACCAAGAACACCTGCCTGTCCCTGTGACTAGAACTAAGATCAGTGCCTGTTGCAGAGGCCACTGAGCAGCCCCAGGACAAATACGGGTTTTGACTAGTGACAGCTCAGAAGCCTCATCTTCCATTTCCTCCTTTTGAGTCACACAGCTCTGCCTTCAACCCCTAACTAATCAGACTGTTTAGAATTTAAGCAAATATTTTCTATACTCTAACTTCAGAGTTGATTTTCTTCTAACGAAAGGCTCACAGAAGCTGTGTGAAATCAAAGTGTAAACAGAGTAATCTAGTAACTATGAAAGAAAACACAATATTTCCAACAGGTGGTAAAGCAGATTGTGTTACAGGAAGTATTAATATTCATTAGGAAAGCGATAATCTTAGCTGAGGCTAGAACTGTTTCTATCACTTCAGTGCAAAGACTTTAAAATATCTTAAACTTTTAATTCAGCCATGTGAGCAATTCAAAGTACATTTCTTTGTTTATATACGAAACCTGATCACATGAAATACTAATTTATTGTATATTCCCTAAGTTGAAGGATTATTTAAATTTCCTCTTTCCTATGTTTTAAATTCATTTGATCAGTTCCCGGTGTTCACAGGTGCCCTGTAGGTTTTTGGGTAGCTTTGAAAACCACCTTAACCGTGGCTTGTGTGGCCAAGAATACAGGAAAGATAATAAATCACCAAGTAAATTATTAATTTGTTTCCTCTGCATTGCCATTAAAAAAAATTCCTTCTAACTTCAATGTCTTAAAAACCATTTCCTTAAAGAAAAAAAAAATCGTAATTTTTCTCTCACTGGGAAATGATCCCTTTCCTGCTGCCGCTCTGTGAAACTTTCAGGAGCTAACAGGTGCACCACAGTGGTAGCTACAAAGACTTTTCTCTGTTTTCCTCTGAAGAACAAGAAAGATCCTAGAGTTGCAAACCAAGAGTGATGAATGGAAATACGACTGTTTATTTTCCAGTGACAATAAAATATCCACACACTGACGAGGTTTTTCCTCCTCCCACTTGTGTACATCCTACCATTCGGGGGATTCCTCTCTAGAGGTATCCTACATGCATGTGTTATTTTAATAATACTAGTAATAACAATAAACCTAACAACCCAATTGCTTGCTGTATTGGATGTGTTAAAATTCACCTCAACTTCCTTCCAAGCCTTCCGAATGGGAAAGCAGTTCTTATGTTAGTTCTCCCTCACTCTTCTGGAAGATCTAGGAGTCATATGCCAGTACCAGTTTGTGCATTTCATTGATGTTTGAGTGCAAAGTTCTAGAACAAATACTGGACAGGGGTAACTGAGGCCAAGATTCAAAAAGGGTAAAGACATTACGAGGAGACAATCATCTAACTGGAGTGAGTACAGGGCGCTTAATCTTTTTAAGTTACATCCAGGTGACTGTTAAGATGCTTTTGGCTACAGTAGCAGAAATCCTCACTTGCAGTGGCTTAAACAGTAACATCTGTTAGGTCTATTATCTCAGATGACAAGGAGTCCAGAGGTGGGGCGGGACCCAAAGTTGGCTGATTCAGGGACTCAAAGATCCAGACTCTGCCTCCCTCTGCTTTGCTGCCCTCAGCAGTAGCTTTATCGCTTTGTTTTTCTCGTGTCTGGAAGCTGGCTGCCAGTGGTCATCGGGTTGAAAATGTTCATGGTTATGTCCAGAACAAAGAGACTGCATTCCCCAGTCCGATTCGGCCTACCTGCAATGTGTGTGTACCCCAAATGCAAAACAGTTGCAATTCACACATCCCTCCAGACTTTAGACTCAGCATGACCAGGAAGTGGAGATGAAATGGGGCTTTTTTTTTTTTTAGCACATGGCTCTGTGGGAGAGGGGTTATTTGTAAGGTAAAGAGGAAATAGGTGCTGGGTAGTAACCAATATTATTTTCTATTTCAAGATACTAAAACAATTTGTAACTGAGATCACAAGATAGCAATCTTTGAAACAATCAGAAAAGCAAAAAAAAAAAAACACTGGAAAGAAGTTGACCACAAATAACACACCAATGGCCTTGACCATCAATTCTAGTTCAGAATCAAGAGCTAGTTATAAGGCTTGACTCAGTGGCTCACACCTATAATTCTAACACTCTGGGAGGCCGAAGCAGGAGGATTGCTCAAGGTAAGGAGTTCGATACCAGCCTGAGCAAGAGTGAGACCCCCATCTCTACAAAAAAATAGAAAAACTAGCTGGGCATGGTGGCACGTGCCTATAGTCCCAGCTACTCAGGAGGCTGAGGCAGGAAGTATATATAGTAATAGATCCAACTTATTCTTTTTAATGATACTTAAAATTTCAATAAATTGTTTCCCTACTGATTGATATTTAAGTTTTTGCTGGTTTTTTTAACTACTAAAAATAATAAAGTAATAAACGCCATTGTTTATACAAGGATATAGACTTGTAGTGCTGTTTCCAGCAATAGCGACCTGCTTGTTGCTGAACATCCTAAAGCACAGAGTAGATGATAACTTTGGCAGGCATCATTAGAGACAGCGGAAGCTGCAGATGAGCAGTCAGATCAATTTAAACCGATAACAGAACTCCAGCAAGTGAAGGAAGTGTATACTATCAGGTTGTTAAAATTCTTCCAGCCTCGACAAGATAGAGCTGCGTCACGCTCATTTGCCCAAGTGGCCAGCAAATGCACGTTTAGCTCATTAACAGACCACCTCCCCGTCAGGATGTGTGGCCTTCACTCACCAACTCAGCAAAAAACCCTGGGAATAAAGAACGTTAGTGCACAACCTTTGAGCCCAACACCTTGCATGTTCCACCGTTTTCTAACGGATTTTCACCGTGCCTCTGCACACCAGGCCGTTAAGATAAGGAAATGGCCAGCTGACTTTTCAAAGGCAATCGCCAGCATGGCCTTTTGTTTTCAAGCAGGGGAAAGTGTGACTGCTTGTGATCATTTCCGAGTGAACGTTTCCTCTTTTTCTTGGTGAGCCCAAATGTGGAAGCTTTGGAAATGTTAACTTGTCAGCATTTCAGGAAATTTTTTTACAAGTAGGTGGTAAAAACATAAAAGGCTTCTGACCCTGCAGCTATATGACTGAAGTTTGCTGTTTTTGAAAAGAAAGTCTATAATAGTTTTTTTTTTTTTAACTTTTAATTTGGAAATTCATACTTAACGGAAAAGCCGCTTGAATAGCACAAAGAACCACATACAGTCAGCCCTTAGTGTCCATGAGTTCCACACCGTGGATTCAATCAACTGTGGATTGAAAATATTTGGGGAAAAAATTGCATCTGTACCAAATGTGTACAGACTTTTTTCTCATCATTATTCCCTAAACAACACAGTACAACAATTATTTACATAGCATTTACATTGTATTAGCTAGTATAAGTAATCGAGAGATGATTTAAGGACTATGGGAGGATATGCATAGGTTACATGCCAATACTATGCCTAATTAAAAGAAATGCCCATTTACAGAGGCATCAAAAAAAAAAGTATAAAATATTTAGGAATAGACTACCCAAAAAATGTTCACTATCCATACAAAGGAAACTATAAAACATTCCCAAAAGACAACTGAAACAAATGGAAATATGTCCCTTGTTCTTGCCTCAAAATCATCAAGACATGGATTCCCGACCATAATTTAAAATTTTAATGTGATCCCAATAAAAACATTTTTTTTCCTGAAACTAGACAAGCTGATGTGAAACACAGTTCATGTGGAAAAATAAACATCCTGGAATATCTAGGAAAACATGGCAAAGTAACAGCTACAAGGAGCCATACCAGCTTTAAAAATACAATGTAAGGCCTCTATAATTAAAACCACAGGATACTGGCACATGCGTAATCAGACCAACAATGAAATAGAATTAAAAGCCCAGAAATAGCCCCAACTACATATGGAAATCTCATAAATGAAAATCATGGGATTTCAAATCCCTGAGAGAAAGATGGACTTCTTTACAAATGGTATTGAGACAACAGGGTAGACATTTGGAAAAAGATAAAATTGGATGCATTCCTCACACAATACATAAGAAAAAACTCCAAATGAATCAGCGATCAAAATGTAAAAAATAAAACTATACAAGTACTAGAAGAAAACATGGGTGAATTCTACTTTAACTTCAGTGTAGAAAAAGTTCGTAAGTGTGACTTAAGGTCAAGATGCAAAAATACTGATGTTTCACGGTGTTAAAAAAAAAAAAACACTTTACATTGGCAAAAACACACCATAAGCAAAGTCAAATGTCAACCGACAAATTGTTAGAAAATATATGCCATCTATTATCAGAGATAAAGGGCTAATTTCCCTGACATAGGCAGAATTTAAAACATTATTTTAAAAAAAGATGAAAAATCCTATTGAAATGGGGAGGACATGAAAAACAGCTCATGAAAAAGATTTTTTTTTTTTTTAATGTGGTGTTATCCTGGACTGGATCCTGCATTGGAAGGGGCAAAATGTTATAAGACATTACTGAAACAATTTCACGAAATTGTCAAGGGAAGATGAATATCAAGTGGTACTATTCTATATAAATTTTTCTTTTCTTTTTTTTTCAAATACAAATTCTCTCTTTCTTTACACCTCTTTTCATCTCAAGTTGAAGGCTGTATGTAATATCGCTGCAATACACGATATGTCCACTGTGTCCACAGTGTGCTAGGAGTTACCTGTTTGGCGCACACAACCTCGTAAGACCTCCCCCGAAACCCCTGCACACAGAAATTTGTCTCCTGGAATTAAGGCTTTTATTCTGATGCACTCTGGCACATACATCGCACATGCAAATATATTCACGTTCAAGTAGCTTTACAGCTCACATTTACTTGATGTTTATTTTTGTAACATGTTGTTGGACTTGGAACTTAAGAAAAGCCTCATGGGCTGTACTGTATTTTTTTTTAATTTTTTGAAAAAAGTGTTCTTTTTTGATAATATGGTCACAGGTTCAAAAACCAAAAAGTAGAAAATGGCATGTACTTTTCAAATCTCCCTTCCGTCCTTGTCTCTCACATGCCCAGCTTGGCTCCCAACTTTTCTTACTTTGAAGATACATCTTCCAAATTATTTTTAGGATAGAAAAGCAAATTCTAATACAGACACATCTCTTTCCCTTTTTACACATAAAGTAACATATTGTGGACCCTGCTCTGCAAGAAAAACCCTTGTTTTTCTTCAATTAATATATGAGACCACTCCTTACTGGTGCAGGGAGGTGCAGTGCAGAATAGTGATTAAGAACATCCGTACTAGAACCACTCTACACAGGTCAAAAATCAAATACGGTTGGTTCTCACATTATTCTCCAAGTCCTTCTAAGATTGAGCCAAAGATAAATTACCCTGCCTAAAGCAACTGTTCCGATCCAATCTTGATACTCTTTGTAGGTCCCTAAGGGCAGGAAATCTCCAGAAGGAGAAGTGATCAGATAATAAATGGAGGCAGCTCAGCCACACAGAAATCCAGACCTGGCTCTGACACCTGTTAAAAGGATCTTCAGCAATTATCCCAGGAGAAACCATTTAAATATCATACGGCTATGAGGGAGCAGGCCTAAATAATGATGTCTAAGGGAATCTCAATGAAGGGGATCAGAATATGCCTCCCCAAAATACGCCACTTTGACACAGGGATTATTTTGAGCCGAAGGGAATTGAGAAACAGCAGATATAGGAGGAGCTCTCTGCCCTTCGTCCTCTTTTTGCCTAACAGCAGGGCATAAGTTTTCCTTTGTGTAAAGGTGGCCCCCACTGCTCTCCCATACCAGGAAGAGAAGCTGACCCTTAACACAGGAGATAAAAAGTCAGCATGGAGATGAGTCACACAAACTAATCTTACTAAAATAACCCTTATCTTCTATCAATTACCCTAACAAATTTACCTTCCCACAATCTCCCACCCCCACAAGTTCAAACCCCTTTTCCTTCATCTAGTCACTCCTCCACAATTTATCACCCTTTGTCTAAATGGTATATAAGTTCCCAGCCATTACCGCTTCTATGGGTTTTAAATTCTTTTCTGTGAAGGTCCCATGTGCACACAAAATAAACAGGAAAAAAAGTCCTATGAATCCGGTCGCAGAATCTAAGAGGGTGGGGGAAAAGTTTTTGCTTCTTTACACCGACATTATCGCAAAGAGTTTCTATTGACAACCAACTGAGAAAGAACAAAAATATAAAAATGCCAAATTGTTCTCTGAGTTAGCACTACCATGCTTCAAGGAAAACTGATAGTCACGTGTCATATTTGAAGTTATCAGCTCTGATGGATAAAGTTTTAATATTTATTTTGTACACAAAACACCCTCTTTTGTAATTATAAACGTGTATTTGACCTATTATCTCCATTACTAATTTAGTAAAATATCTGACACCACGTTTAGCTTATTATTTCTATATTAAAGGATGATTTTTAAAAAGGAATGTGATCATGAATTTTATGCAAATATAAAATGAACATGTACTGAATATCTTATTTCATTAACTCATGAAGCGACTAGTAAGATATAAAAAACAGTTTGGGCCAGGGGCGATGGCCTACAATCCCAGCACTCTGGGAGGCCGAGGTAGGAGGATCGTTTGAGCTCAGGAGTTCGAGACCAGCCTGAGCAAGAGTGAAACCCCGTCTCTACTAACAAAATAGAAAGAAATTAGCTGGACAACTAAAAATATATAGAGAAAAAATTAGCCAGGCATGGTGGTGCACGCCTGTAGTCCCAGCTCCTCGGGAGGCTGAGGCAGGAGGATCGCTTGAGCCCAGGAGTTTGAGGTTGCTGTGAACGAGGCTGACACCACAGCACTCTAGTCTGGGCAACAGAGCAAGACCCTGCCTCAAAACCAAAAAAAGAAATACGCAGTGTAACAAGAACCTCAGGTGATTCTCCTCAGTAGAGTTCAAGTTCAAGAAGCACTGATAGTACCTGTACAGATTTGAATCATAAGAGATTTCAAAGAAGGGCTTTGCATTTCACCCTCAGGGAACCTATTTGACTGCCTGTTTCCCTCCTCCTGGCTGTGGACTCAATCATTCTCTTGAAACATAAAGGATAGCTTTAGGCTGAGCCCAGCAGTTACACCTGATCAAGGTTCACATGTCTAGAAGCCTCTCAACCAGGAAGAAAAAACTGTACTATGACATTTCGCCCTAAAGAGAAGCAGGAATTGTTTGTTCCACTTTACAGATAAGGAAATTGACGTTCAGAGAAGAAATTTGTCTGAGATCATTTTGTCTATAAATGGCAGAGCCAACGTTCAGCTCCAGTCCACCTAGCCACAAAGCTCACGCTTTTTCACATGTATGATGCTTTCATGGTTACTATTATTGCATTAGCTATATTCTAATTATTATTATTATATTAACTATATTCTTTTTTTTTTTTTTTGAGACAGAGTCTCACTCTGTTGCCCAGACTAGAGTGCCGTGGCGTCAGCCTCGCTCACAGCAACCTCAAACTCCTGGGCTCAAGCGATCCTCCTGCCTCAGCCTCCCGAGTAGCTGGGACTACAGGCATGCACCACCATGCCTGGCTAATTTTTT
>CAUYRT010099829.1:0-18658 GCA_963574885.1 Lepilemur ruficaudatus | reverse complement strand
CCTGTGGGAGTGGGGGCTTAGGAGATTGGTGCAAAAATGTTGATGTCTAACTACCGCTATTGCTGTGAGTAATAAACCATCTTTGTCTCTGATCTAGGAGTTTTGTACCAGCATCCATGAAACTGTAGTAGGCTATTATTTAAACTATCTAAGGCCATAGAAAAAGGTGGAAATAGCTGCCAATTCATTTTATGGAGCTAGCCTAATATTAATACTAAAACATGATAAAGATAGAAATAAACAAAAACTAGATAATTTCATTTATAAATATAGAAGACAAAACTCTAAGCAAAAATTAGTAAGTGAAGTCCATAAAAAATCATAAAATGGAACACATAGAAATTAAGTCATGCTTATCTTAGGTGTGTAAAGATAGTTTAAAATTGGGATGTGTATCAACAAAATTTACTATGTTAATAGATTAAAAGAGAAAAAAACTATGTTACTGTAACAGTAGAAGATAAAAAGCATTTCATAAAATTTAGTAACAATTACTAATAAAAACTCCATGTAAAATAGGGGTAGAATAAAACTTTTTTGACAAAACAACTATAGCAAATTATGAAATATTGAAGTCATTTTAAAATCAGGAACAAGAGAAGATTGCCTGCTATTACCATTATTTAGTATTGTTTTGAAAGTTTTAAGTAATGCAATAGTACAATGTGTGAAATATTGGAGAAAAACAAAATAAATTATCTCTTTTTTTGCAGAAAATGGAAACATGTATTTAGAATTTAATGACTTAAAATAACCTGCTAGAATGAAAAGAATTTGATAAGGTGGCTGAATATGAGAAACAAAAAAATCAACAGCTTTTTTTCTAAATGAGCGTATCCAGTTAGAAATAAAAAGAAATATAAATCCCATTCTTGACAGAAACAAAAACTAAAAAATTATTATGAATTTGATGATATGGGTAAAAGACACATGAAGTCAGAAAAATATAAAATTATGCCACGGAACGTAAGATAAAATTGACTAAATGGAGATATACACTATGATTCCATGATAAAAGATTTAATTTTTAATACCAATTCTTATTAATAATCCATGTCAATACACAAATGTAATCAAATTTAATTGGAATAAAAATGATTATTGGGAATAGACAAAAAGACGTTAGAGTTGATATCGAAGAATAGAAGTCTGAGAAGAGTTAAGAGTGGTGAGTTGCTTCACTAGGTAGTAAAATTTAAAACAAAGCTACAGGATTCAGACAGGAGGGAACTGGTGGTGGCATAGATCAGTGGGAAGAAGGAGGGAGCCTAGGAGCAGAGCAAATGAATATGGAAACACGATGAATGGCAAAAATGGCATTTTCAATTCAATGGGAAAAGGATGCTTTAAAAAATACACTGCACTAGCATACATGGATATTCATTAGGATGACCATAAAGCTAGATTCTTCATTTATACCTCATTCCAAAATAAAAATTCCAGGTGTGTTAAAAATAGGAATCTAAAAATAACATATTAGAAAAAATGATACTATTAATAAGAGGAGTTTCTATGTTTCCCCTGATTCCTGCTCCAAGACTGTCACATAAGACTATAAGGTCAGGAGTAGGCACCCCACAACCCGCCAAAGTATTTTTCTTCATGGACTCTTTAGATGCTTAAGGCCTTGGGGAAGCCAGTCATAGAGAGGTGGTGTTGTAGCACAGAAAATCAGGGACTTGAGACAGACAGATGTGGATCTGAATCTCAGTTTGGCTCCATCTTAGCTACGGGACTTTGGGCGAGCTATTTAGTTTCTTTAAACTTCAGTTTTCTCTTCCATGAAATGGATATGATGATAACTTTTGGAGGTCTTGTGAGGGTTAAATTCACTCCTGTCTTGTAAAAGAGCCCAGCTCACTGCCTGACACATGTTAGATATTCAATAAATGCTCATTTCCTTCCGTAATTTTCAATTTCTGAGCATTTGAAGAATTAAATTTTGGAAGTTTGTGAAAGCCATCATTATAGCAATACCACTCTTTGTGACTGGAAAGAAAACCAATATAGAGATGCCCATTTCCATTCTTTTGGTTGAAGCTTCTTCCAGAAACCTGAGAACTTTCAACACTGGCAAACCAAACTGATTCTGTCTCTTGCAGAAGAAAATCAATAAACATTAGCTCCTCTGAGGCAGACAAATTACAGGAACCACAAGTTCCACAGTGTTTCATAATCTTATGACGAGCACCATCCAAGTTACTTACGGCTCTTGGATGGGAAATCTTTCCTAACAGCAATTCCGTCAACCATGCCCAAAGTTGGCTGTGTCTCTCCTTTCCCCAGTTTTGTTGCTTTGCACATATGACTTGTTTGCATTTTGGTCTATTGTGAGCGTGGCTGTCTCCTGGGTTGGTGGGGTTCCCAGCCCTCCAGAGCCAGCCAGTCTCCACTGAGGGGCCTGGGAGGCATCCTGCTGGCCCTCAGCTCCAGCAAGAACATGCCAAGCTGAAGCTTATTTCTTTGGAACTTTTTCTTGGTTTCTGGCTCAACCTCCTCCACTTGTCCAAGAGAGGTATTGTTGAATATCTTCAGAGTGACAACTCTCATTGTCAACTGTGGGATTCAGAGTTTGCTCTGGCCAGATGGGTACCTATGCCTCAACCCTATGGGTATCTCTTCTTTCTCCCTATAGGTAAGTCTGTACCTGTCAATAAGAGACTGGATCTTGTTTGCCCAGTGTCTTAATGACAGATTATTTGGGTGTAAGAAACAGATATTCCAGCCCCCACCCCACTCCCAGCTTAAGTGAAGAGGGGTTTCTTATACAATATCAAGGGAAAATCTCTCAGATATCCAATGACAAGACATCAAGTACAGCCAGACTGGAGAAGCAACTGGAATGTTGGGAACGGAGATTGCCCGCTCCAGTTCGGAGGCCTAGATGATTCCTCTCTTCTTTCTCTGTCCCCTTGCTCTCTGGTGGCCTCTGGTGCTTGTAATGGACCGGTTATGGCATGTCCCAATTTGCCATGACTCTACCAAATGCTTCAGTTCAATGGCCCACTGCCATCTCATGATTATCTCTGTGCCAGTTTAAATACTGGAAGAGTCTGATTGGTGGCTCGTCATCCAATAGACTGACAGATTTGAGTCAGGTGTCAACCTCAGGTCCAATCGGCTTTGGCCAGAGGGGAGGGTCAGGCAACGGGCATTGGCTGGGGGCCAGTGCAGGCTCTCTGAGAAGGGGGCTGGTCGGATCAGGTTGGATACCCGGGAGTCAGCTAGGTTGCATCCCCTGCCCTTCACATTTAGATAAAGCCTGATAGTTTACAAAGCACGTTTACATACACTATTTTATTTACATGCTTGCTGGATTCATTTGCTCATTCAACATTTTTTGACCATGCTCTTACACCAAATACTGGAACAGGTTTCACTGCACTAGGCCCATGTGTCAATATGTGCATGCTGTGGTCAAGACAATTCCATTAAGAGTGGGAGTGCAGATTTAGCAAATGAACAGAGAATGCAATGTAAGTGTAGGGATAGAGGAAGCTGGGCTGCTACGGACAAATAGAGAAGGATATAACTGAGGCTTGGCAGTGAAGGGGACAAGTCAGGAAGCTTATTCTGTGGCTTGATCATCTTTACACATTACAGGAATCAGGAGGTTGGCAAGGCAGGTAAAATTGTCCTTGTATTTGATAGTTCAGATAACACAAGTTAAGCTCAGTGGGGTTAGGCAATTTTCTTTGTACCACACAGCATTGGAACCAGGACTGAAGTTCAGATCCCCTGACTCCTGGTCCAGTGCTCACTCATTTCATCTGGGATACAACCCTTCCCCCCTCCCCACCATCTGCTCTTCTACTGTATTGGGCAAGACTCATCGCGTAAGTGGGGTGCTTGGAGACTTGGCTTGGTTGCCACCTTAACACCTTCTGTGGCCACATTCTGTGCTGGTCCTGAAGCTTTCAAGGCTGGGGTGTTGGGGCGGATGGGAAAGGGGAGGAGGGTGGGAAGGAGAGAAGTTGGGGAATCTGCCACCACTAAGAATTCTACCTCATGTGACAGGGAAGTCTGATTCACAGACCTCAGGGGTTGGGGGTGGGTAGAGGGGTGACCAGACAGAGCCTGAGTGTGCTTCTAATAGTCTTCTGAGGTGGGACTGCAGCACTGAAAATCCCTGTCCCCAGGAGGCAGCTATGCAGACCCCACTGGATGGCTGTGTCCTGGCAGGTGACAGGGCTGTGCCTGGGTAGTGACATGAATTTGGCCTAGGGAAGGGTCTAGGGAGGAAGTCAGGACAAGTGGAGGTTTCGCCCCTCCTTTCCCTCATCCATCTTCCCTCCTAAGTGGCTTCCCTCTTAAGCCATGTCCCTCTTCTCTGAGACCACGTCATGTGGACACTAGTCGCAGGGGATCACATGCAGCCTTTGCAGTGTGTGTGCACACCATTGCCTGTCATTAGGAAAATGCAGTTTCCTTAGACTTCCCACATTTCTTGCTCTTGCCTTATTTCTCTTGAAGCATGGGACCATCTGGGTTGGTTTCTGTTCTGATGGAAACATGATGGAAATCTAGAAAACACCTCTTTGCTATAAGAAAACCAACACCATGGACATGATCAGTGGCAGCTGATGCTGAGCCCCTGTGCTGGGGAGGCCACGGGACCGGGAGGACCCAGAGAGGACACTGCCCTGGGGAGGGCCAGCCACTTCTCAGTGCCCACCTCTGACTGCCCTGCAGGCCTGGAGTCACTAGCTCGTTCTATTTTTTAAGAGAAGCTGGAGATCTGAATTGAAAAAATTTAGCATGAAATTGGCCCAAAATTTCTTTAAAACATAGGATGGACCACACTAAACAGGATTTGGCTTGAAGGCAAGTCAGTCTGTGACATCTGAGCTACCTGTCTCTAAAAACAGCCTTCCCAGACACTTCCCCTCTGGATTTCCTTTCTCAAAACCCAGAACCCTGGTCTAACCGGGGTCAGCATCCGGCAAACCCACACTGAGGGACAGTCTACAGAGTGTCTGACCAGTCCCCTTCACAATTGTGAAGGTCATGATAAATGAGGAAAGACTGAAACACCGTCACAGGTTAGAGGAGACGAAGAGCCGTGATGACTCAGTGCGATGTGGGATGCTGGGCGACATCCCAGAACATCCGTGGGAAAATTGGTGGAATCTGAGTAGTCTGGAGTTTAGCAGATGGTCCCCCACCCGTGTTCATTTCCTAGTTTTGACAAATGCTGTATGGCCGTGAATGATGTGAACATCAGTGGAAACTGGGTGAGGGGTATAGGGGAACTCTCTGGACTGTATTTGCAACTTTTCTGTAAATTTCAGATTATTCCCAAATAAAAAGTTTATTAAGAAGAAAATGTCCCTTCCAAGCCTGAGATAACCTTTGGTTTTTATGGTTCTGAAAATGAAGCCAGGTTTCTAGTGTCAAAACAAATGCTGCCTTGGTGGTGTCTTTCTTCTAACGTGGGAAGCATCCATAGCAGTGTTGAGCAATCTTGTCATTTTCTTTTGGACCAGATGGTACCAAAGTCTCCTAAAATGGGCCCGTAGGTTAGCCCAGAAGCATGCAGGTGGTCATGCACGTTTAGTATATAAAATGGCGTTTCCCTTTCTATTAGTGAAGATGGTCGATTTCTCGGCCTCACACACTACTGCCCTCCCACTCTGACCAGCTTACAGCGGCTGTAGTGAGTTTGCAATTCACAGGCAGACTTTAGGTGCAGTGTGAGCACTGACGTTTTGCCTAAGGGTATGGTGGTTTGATCTGCTGGTTGGCTGGATCATTTCTAAGTGGCCCAGGCTTTCTGTGGCAGGATCCAAGGCCACCCCCTCCTCCTTTCTAGGAAAACATTCCCAGTGTCAGGAGAATTGGTGAGGCAGAAAAGGCTGAAATTAGCTGTCAGAGGAAAGGAAGGGGCCAGCATGGGAGTGAGAAACCTTTGCATGGATTGTCATCTCCCCAGAGGAGTTAAGTTTCTCCACATTTGTGGTCCCTCCAATTCCACAGGAATTACATTCCGCTGCAGGGTTCCCAGGCAATTATTCCTCCTTGCAAAGTGGAGCCTCTCCTGTCAGGACCCAATCAAGCGACCATAAATCAAAGATAGCTTGGACTCGTTCCACTAATAGCGTGGAAAGCCATTAGCCGAAGTCGTTTGAAAAGGGAAGTGGCTCCGATCTCCCTGGTCTCACAAGAAAAGCTTCTGTAATGTCAGATTATGGTTACCAAATGGCTCAGTGGAGTGAGGCATCACATTTCTCATCATGAGAGCTTATTTATTGCACCACTGAACCAACACACTCTCCCTTGCTCACTTGCACAAGATAAGATGAAAAGTCCTTTCAAGTTGAATCAAGTCTAAAAAGAAAAACAACACATGCATTCCCAGCGAATGCTTGGTTTTTAACTCTGGTCGTGTGGGGAGGGAGGGTAGATAGCTCCCTCTGTGGGCGGTATGAAGGGCGCGGCAAGGCTGGCCTTGCTGTAGTCTCTGATGCTTGAAGCTGGCCTCATGAGGACAGGGTAGGGTGGAAGGTGGGGTGATTCCTTTTGGTTAGGGGACAGTTTCCAGGAAAGTCTCTGTCAAAATGTTAAGAACTTGTGCCTCTCCCCGTTAGCCTACCAGAAGTCCCTCTGTCTTTGGGGAACTACTTCTCCCCAGTCCCCTGCCTGGTGGTCCTGAGGGGCTGCCAATCCCAGAACTCTGCCCCCTTGGCTATGGCGTGAGCCTGCGTCCATCCCTCTGGCTACAGAGGTCAGGTCAGGGATGGGCACATGATGGACTCTGAGTCGTCAGAGGCTTTTCCCAGGACCGTGCTAAGAGGAGCCGGTGGTGAAGGCATCTTGACTCAGGGAGGTGGAAGGATGGGAATCTGGGGCTGCCAGAGGCTAAGAAAACCCCTCTCTATTGGTGAGAATGAGAGAGGGGAGACAGAGAAAGAGGGGTCCCCCTGGCATCGGGGCACAATGCTAGGTACTGAGAGCCCAGAAATGTGTGTGGACGACCCAGTGCCCTTCCAATAACGCTTCACTGTAATGAAGCTAGTTTGTTGCAGGCTTCTACCACCCCCAAGAAAGTTTTCTGACGGCTGCACTCTTCATCGTGCCTGTCTTCTACAGCTTTCCGTAAACACCAGCCTTAGAGGGGCAGAGAAGCCTGCCTGGCAGCCTGGCTTTGCTGTTCTTAGAGACCCCGCTGCGTTCATATTGGGGTTCAGAGACGTCGCAGGCCTCTGTTTGCCAGGGATGAAAGGGGCTCAGGGAGAAGGTACAATGAAAACATCTTGGCCGGATAGAAGGGAAACCAGAGACCAGAAGTATGAACAGCTCTTCTTGGGTTCTTAGAGGTTTCACCTGTTTGGCTTTCCAATAAGGTTCTTTTGAAGAAAAGGGCTCCCGCAGCTAAAAAAGTGTTACAGTCACCGGCTGAGGACGCCTTTCCTCGCCTCTCTAGGTCTAACGTTCTTTATTTTTCCACTTTCTTGGTCACCCAGCCTTTGCTGTGTTCATGGGGGAGACTGGCTCAGGCCAAGAATGTGGAGGGGGTGAGGGGGGCAGTCATGTGGGTTGAAAATGGGACTAAGCCCACACCCAGGACTCACAGTGGCCTCCATTCCTCGTCCCCCACTTCTACAGGCCCCTGCTGAGATAAGCCTGGGAAGAAGTCAGCCCTGTCGGAGTTTCCGCTTCAGCTGGCCACCTGGGCTTCCCTCCCACCCTTTGATGCTCCCTGGAAGTCAGGGGTGACGTGTGGGCGTGCAGGTGGTCCGCAGCTCCCGGTCCAGCAGGAAGGCGGCCGTTTGCCAAGCACAGGTGCTCCGAGGCTGTGGAGCTGGAGAGCCGGCTGCGAGCGTGGCCCCATGTCAGGCTGGTGGGGGAGATGGGAAGACTAGAGGAGAAGCAAGCGGAGTGGAGAATAAACAACCCCTTCCTGGCTGTATAGGCTCCGGGAGTCTGATTTCAGAGAGAAATAATCCCACAATTTGTTCAAAGCTCAACCTCAGTCCCTGGTGCCCTCCAACTGGGCAGAGCAGCCCACCGGACTTCTTAGATCTCATGTGTGTGACAACCTCCTGATTCACAGCCTTGTGCAGTGACAGAGGACGGGCTCCAGGGACAGAGCTGAAAGACATTTATCACACTGAAAACAGAGTCATAGCCACACTTGTTTACTGGGCTTTTGCGCAGGTATGTTACAAGGAGCGCCGTGCTGCAGTGGAGACTTCTCATCTGTACAGCACGTGTTTACTGGGCACCGACTGTGCCTATGTACCAGTTCTGCACAGGCACTCAGGTGGAAGGGGAGGCTGGATAAATCCGTCCTTGTTCCTGAGTTGCGGTTCAGTGGGGGAGGTGCACACAAGCGTCAGCTCCTGTGCTAGAACGGGGCACTGCTCAAGTGCTGGGAAACGGGCCCCAATGAGGATGACCTTGAGGGGTCACGTGTGAGCTGGTTCTTGCAAGAGCAGTAGGAGAACTGGGCAGGAGGACTGAATTTCGAGTCCCAGCGAGGATGCTCAGGGAGCAAATGAGGATCCAAAAGTCAGTACGTAGGAGCCAGGGAAAGGAAGAATCCAGCCATAGCAGAGCCTGTTGGGAGGGCTGTGTGTGAGCGGGTGACCTGTGCAGGGCCCACGGGTCAGGGGTGGTGCCTAAAGCTGCCCCACAGCAAGGAAGCCAGAGGGAAGGTCTTTTTTTTGGTAAAATCTGCTGCTCCTGATGGCCTGGAAAGACATTTCCTGAGTGCCCTTGGGCAGCCTGAGAGCTGGGCTAGGGTGTGTTGGTTCCCGGGGCAGGAGGCCATAGCCCTTGATCGGCTTCACCACTCCACGGGTAGCAGTGGCCTGGGCCCCAAACACTGTGATTGGAAAAGAAATACTTTTCAGGCAACATGACAAAGCCCCAGAAAACATGTAATTTGAAGAAAATGTCCAAGGATTTTAATGTAGGTGGAGGGAAGGCAGGGTGGAGTTCAAAATCATGTTTCGGTACATGGTGTCCTTTCAAAGCTGCAAACATTGCTTTGCTGTGCTTTGGGAATGCCCTGGGCTGTAGGGGAAGAGAAGTGAAAATAAAGTATGTTTGTGTTTGTTTGTGTGTGTGTGTGTGTGTGGTACTTCCTAGAATATCAGAGGACAGGATGTCTGACAAAAGACTCTTGTTTTATGTGTTATTGAATCCATTGCCTTGGAAAGAAATTCTTAAAAATCTTTCAAAATCAACACTTCCCAGTTTCCCAGCAAGGATTTTACCAGAGCAACAGGAAAAGACATCACATTTTTCCCAATCCAGTTCTAGCACTCTCTTTTGTTTCCTTCCATATTGTCTTCATAGGAAGGAAAAAGTTGTCTAAGGGAGGAAGATCTAGGACATTTCGTCAGGACTTTCTGTTCTCTCCTAAATCCCACCTCTAACAATTCCTTTTCGAAACTTTTAAAGGCTTTGTGGACATCTTAGAAACCAAATGTTCCCAAGAATAGGACATGTGTCAATTGAAAGTCCCAGTAGGCACCCAGGGCTGGCGGGACACAGTCGGTGGAGTGGGACCACCTTTGGCTGTTGAACGTGGGGAAGGATGCCCGCTGGGTGGAACCCGGGACGATGGGCATGGGGACAAAATACGGAGCAGCTGCAGAGGATGCTGGGAACTTGGCTCCACTGCCCTCCTGTGCTGGAGACCAGGCTGGCTTGGGGAATTCCACGTTGTCATGGGAGGGGGTGGATGTTAGAGAACTTGGGCAGGGACAGATCTGAGAGGTGCGGCTGCCTGTGGGCTTAGTGTCTGGCTGTGAAACCCCAGTTCACTCCTCACGGTCTAACGTCGGAGGAAGTTCTTCTCATCCTACCTTT
Source organism: Lepilemur ruficaudatus (assembly GCA_963574885.1). NCBI lineage: Eukaryota > Metazoa > Chordata > Mammalia > Primates > Lepilemuridae > Lepilemur > Lepilemur ruficaudatus. The sequence continues at coordinate 8,839 of CAUYRT010099829.1, read as the reverse complement.
CCTTTTAATTTCTTAAGCAAGGTGTTACTTCATCTCTCTTGGCCCATCTTCCTTGTCTGATGAAGGGATTGAGCTAGATAATCTCTAAAGTCTTTTCAGCGCTAACTTCCTATGCAAGGTTGGCTACGTAATTTGTGGGGTCCAGTGCAAGATGAAAACGCAGGGCTCTTGTTCAGAAATCAGGAAAAAAATGCAATGAAGATTACTAAAATACTCATATAAAGCTCTTTCTTCTGTGCTCTCTCTCTTGACTTGTTATGAAATTTTATATTTGTTATTTAATCTTGTTCTAAGTAAAGAAAATTAAAATTTAATATTATTAGCATGAATTTTACCATTTATATTTATATTATACAATGCCAGTTTTTTTGTTTGTTTTTGTTTTTTTTTTGAGACAGAATCTTGCTCTGTTGCTCTGGGTAGAGTGTGCAGTGATGTCATCATAGCTCATAGCAACCTCAAACTCCTGGGCTTAAGCAATCCTCCTGCTTCGGTCTCCTGAATAGCTAGGACTATAGGCATGCACCAGGATGTCTGGCTAATTTTTCTGTTTTTAGTAGAGACAAGGTCTCACTCTTGCTCAGGCTGGTCTCAAACTCTTGAGCTCAAGCAATCCTCCTGCCTCGGCCTCCCAGAGTGCTAGGATTATAGGCGTGAGCCACTGCATCCGGCCGTGGAGTTTGACACTATTTCCACATGGTGAGTTTTCATCACCGATATCCCTAGTTCCATAGGGTCTGCTTGGACATGGGCCTGGACCTACTGCAGAACTCTTTCCTGCTCTAGGCCCCTACTCAAAGCATGTAGCCTTCTGTGCCATGCAGTCACAAGTGGGTCACAACTGGATCCCATGTGTAGCATATGCTGCCTCCAGAACCCGAAGAGGCCTGCCAAGTGTTAGGCATCCTTAATAGGAGATGTACATCTCCCTTCTTGCTAATCTGGTCTGACTGATATGATGTCATAGATACAGTGAACAACGTGATGTTTAGGCTACATTATGACAAAGAGCAGGAAAATTAACATAACTATGGAGCAAATGTATATTGTTGCTCCATAAATATACAGTAAACAAATATGCTTATCTATTCCATATGATTAGAACTTCTTCTTGTTCTCCTTCCTGATAGGGTGACAGAATAACAACCCCCCCTGAATATGTTCACATATTAATCCTGGAGACCTGTTAATATGTGACCCTACATAGCAAGAGACTTTGCAGACGTGATCAAGTTACAGACTTTGAGATGGAGAGATTCTATGGTCCCAGTACAATTACATGGCTCCTTAGAAATTGAAGAACCTCTCCCAGCTGGGGTCAGAGGGAGAGGGGACTATGGAAGAATAGTCAGAGAAATGCGATATTGCTGGTTTTGAAGATGAAGGAAAGGGGCTGTGAGCCAAACAATGTGGGTGGCCTCTATGAGCTTGGAAAAGAAAGAAAATGGCTTTTGCCCTTGAGCCTTCAGAAAGGAAAGCAGCCCTGCGGACACTTTGATTTGAACCCAGGGAGACCCAGGTCAGACTGCTAACCACAGCCTGATCCTGATTTCTCGCTGCCCGCCAGCTGCAGGTGAGAAGAATCTTCTATAATTTGCCAAGGAGGTCTTCTGGCTTTCTGACCTTGCCTTAAATTGGTGATTAGCCAATCTCCCAGAAACAGCTATCCAATTCCATAATTCTTGTTATTACTACTTCACCTGAATTTCTTAAAAACCTGAAATAGTCCACTCATCTATGCATTCCTTTCTATCTATATCCCCTTGCAGCTCATGACTGGTGACATTAAAAGACAACGACTTGTGCCAGGGACTATCAGTAAGCCCCCCACTGTCAGTGATGGTGCCCTCATTGCCAACGGGCGAGAGGGTGGTCCAGCTCCAAATCCTATTTTGGAGTTTGCTACTTAGAACCACTGCTGGCATCTACTGTTGTGGGTTGGGTGGCCCAGGAAATAGACTCTCAAAGAGAGATTTTGTACAGGTTATGTTAGTTTTGTGAAATGTAAGGGAATTTTTCTGCAGAATTATGAAAACGCAGGGCTCTTGTTCGGAAATCAGGAAAAAAATGCAATGAGGATTACTAAAATACTCATATAAAGCTCTTTCTTCTGTGCTCTCTCTCTTGACTTGTTATGAAGTTTTATATTTGTTATTTAATCTTGTTCTAAGTACAGATTAAGTAATCTGTACTTAGATTAAGTAATCAAACAGATTAAAGCAGTTTAAAGGAGGATCGGCTGTTTTCCATTCTTTGAAAGACGGATGCCTGCGGAAGCTAAGAGGGCCCGGAAGCAGGACAAAGCTCTGGATGGGCTTCTCCACCTGAGCCTCCCCGGGCTGGAGAGACCCCGCCCTCCTGCTCACCACTCAGGCTGCCGGGTCTGCCAAGCGCGACTCTCCCTCACACGTACAGGTGCTCTACAAATGTCCACGTGACACTTGCTGTGGGATCAGGTCTTTTTTTGGGAGGGGGGATCAGGTGTTAAAAGTGGAGCGTCAGAAGGAGCAATGTGAAAAACCAGGCACAGAAGTTGAAGCCCATGAGTTGTGGAAATCAAAAACTTAATTTAACAAAAATCACAAACATATAGAAAGCCTATAAATAGGGCCTTACACACCCATCGAAACTGGCTTCAGAGCCAGAGAGTGTCTGCATCCTGAAGGCTCAGCACAGGGGAGTAAGTGGGAAGTGGTAAGTGGGAAAGGTGCACTTGTCTGCAGCGGGGAGGGGACAGCAGCTGGCTGAGGCTGCACCTGCAGCTGATGTGCCCCAGAGCAGGCACCTGTGAGCCTCAGCCGAGAAGGAAGCATTTCCTCTTATCTGCCCGCAGCCCCTTCTGCAGTAGTAAGGAAGGCAGCCTGGGCCAGGGCACAGTGACCAGCCGTGGTGGCCACCCCTGCTCTTGGAAGTACTGTCGTGTGGGGAACTGTGCCAAGGGCTCCACTGCAGTGGGTGGTGCCCTCCCTAGAGACCCCTGGGGAGGGCCTGAACAAACCGGAAATTACAAACTCACATCCAGGACTTAGCGTAACCTGCAGGAAGGCAGTGCTTCTTCTCGAGACAGAAGTGGTGTGTTTTGAGTGGACAAGGGGTGTTTCTTGGCAAACGTCATCATTAGCTACCAGCTAGCAGATATCTCACGCAGAAAGGAGGCAGCCCGTCATCTCGCCCCATTGGCCTGTTAGCCCGAGTCACTCAAAATGGAACCCACCTGGAATATAGTTACTGAGAAATGTGTAGGAATTGAGGAAGAGAACAAGAAACATTATGGAGGGACATAAGAGAAGGTTTGAGTGAAGGGAGAGATAGATCATGGTCCTGGATGGGAAGACTTGAAAGTCTGTCAGCTCAGCGCACTTAGGAGAGCACTGAGATGGAAGCAGAGATCTTGGCTACTGTTAACCACAGGTACCTTGCGACTGCGGGCCCCAGCACCTGCGGGGAGGCCAGTTCCCAAGCTCTGCTGCTTAAGCCCCTGCTGGGCTGCATGTTCTCCCAGACAGCAGCTGCAGGAAGAGGCTGCTGCAATGTCCTCCCACACCAGGGCCCTGGCTCAGCCCCCTGGCCATAGGGAAGGTATAGAAAAACCAAGGGAGGAAGAGTAATGATACCCGAGGGCATTGTTAACCCTTACAGTTAAGGAATCCGGGACACCTGAAGTTCAGAGAAGCTGCTAATGACATGCGATGGAAGCCAGGTGCCTCCCCAGGAAAGTATTCATGTCATGTGGGATCTGCCAGCCTGCTGTGCAGATGTCACAGAAGAGAAAATGGTTCTGCTGCTCATTCCACAGCCAAACCACAGACCCTGGCCACTCCTCACCCGGAGGCAACAAAGACACATTCACAGGGTTGGCTCCTTGCCCCTGAATTCTACACCTTACGCTAAAGAAGTCAGTCACGCGAGGCGGCTTACCGGGGCGGGCTGGGAGACACAGGCTGCCGCTGGCATCTCTACACACCCCCCTCCATCTCCCCGCCACGCGCCCACACACAGGCGTCTGGCAGGGCCCGCTAATGACATGGCTGGGAGTTTCTTCTGTCTTGCCCCCAGGGACCTTTTCTTGGTTTGAAGCCACTTGAACAGGGAGAGAGAAATACTGTTTACCATGTTGGAGACATCTTGTGACTAATCCAATCAGAATTCCATAATATTCAGTAAACAGACATTTTGAAGGCCACAAAATTGTTAGGCCCCGTGCCAGGTCTTGGAGATACAAAGATGCAGAAGACTGGAGTCATCTCCTCCTTCTCCTCCTCCTCCTTCTTTTTTATTATCTACTAGACTGAAGGGCACGGCCTGGGGATGTGGTTTAAGGGAAGAAGTGTCAGAAGGTCTGGGTTTGGCTCCTGGCTCTGCCAAGTGATCACGAACAGTCACCTATTATCTTGGAGCCTCAGTTTCCTCATCTACTTCATTCGTGAGGGGCCTGGATGACCTCGACCTCTAACATTCTGTGTCGGTGAGTCTGTGAACACAAGCAGTATCATGAGTAACTAGAAGAATCTTGTTTCCGTGCTTCTCAGAAAATCCTGGGCACCTGTTTTTTTTTTCCCTTTTATTATTCTTACATGATAGTTGATATACACAAAAGACAGTATCACGCGGTTGAATGGACGGGGTAGCAACAGCAGCAGCACCTGTGAGTCCTCCTTAAAAGAAAGAACGTGATCAGTCCTGTTGCTTTAGCTGGTTGGGGGGCTCCTTTCCTAGACCAGCCCCTGCAGACCCCTAGGGGTCACCAGCATTCTGAATTTTATTTCTATAAGCTCCTGGTTTTAAAAACTAATGTAGCAGATATGCATACGACAACAAGAAATATATTATTTACTTTTGCTCACTTTATCAAAATGATATTATACTATATGCAGTCTTCACTTGCCTTTTTTTACTCAATGTTTTATTTCTAACATTCATCCATGTTGCACCTAGTTCATTATTTTCCTTACTGTCTGTAGCATTTTATTGTGTGAGTAGGTGTAAATGTTTATTCTTCCCCTGAACACTTTGCATGCTAGGGTTGTTTCTGGTTGTTATTACGGTGTTGCTATGAACATTCCTGTACATAAATCCTGTGCAAGAGTTTCTCTGGGGTTTATACTTAGAAGTAGAATCACATAAATCTTGTGCACATGTGCAGGAGTTTCTCCAGGGTCAACTGCTAGGCTGTAGAGTATGTGAATATTCAACTTATTTTTTTCCAAACTGGTTGTGACTTAGACTCCTACCAACAATGGATAAAAATTTCAGTCGACTCACATCCTTGCCAAGTCTTTGACAGTGTCAGACTTCTTAATTTTTGCCAATCCAGTGGGTAAAAAGTGCAATCTCACTGGTATCTTAGAGTCTCTCTGATTACTAAAGAGGTTGAATATTCTTTTATATGTTTATGGGCCATTCATATTTCCTGATCTGTGAACCATGTATTTATTAACTTATGCATTAGACTTGGAAGAAATTTAAAAAATAAATCATAGTTATGTAGGTTTTATTGGTTATATATATTGAAAATATTTTCTCCTGGTTTGTGCCTTTTCTGATTAGTTTCTTCATGGGGTCTATTGCTAAACAGAAGTTCTTAATTTGAATGTAGCCAAGGTTACTATGAAGAGATTCTAAAGATATTCTCCTATACTGATCCAGAAATGGATCTTTCTCTATGGTACGAATCAGGGTTTAGTCCCAGTTTTTTCCTGTGTAACCAATGGCCCCACACCATTTAATGAAGAGTTTATTGTTTCCTTAGTGATCCGTAGTGTCTTCTCTGCCACTGAGTGGCCACTCTACTCTCTTTCTCTCTCTCTGTGTGTTTCTGGGTCCTCTAGTCTGTTGCACTGGGCAATTTGTCTATCTCTGTACCAGCATGGCAATGTCCTCATTATTTCAGCATGGCAATAAGTCTTGATATTCCTCTGCAGGAATGCTCTGTTTATTTTTAGCTCTTTGTTCCTCCATATGAACTTGAGAGTTTTTGGTCAAGTTCCTCAATGATTCTCTGTGGCTTTTTATTGGAATTGCACCCAATCTTCAGGTCAGTTTGTGGAAAAGCGACACATGGGCAGTATTTCCAAGAGATTATATTATGGTCCTTGAGTGGCTGATGGTCTAGTAGGGAAGACAGACACAGACACATCATTGTAACACCACGTGGTAAATGTTATAGGCATGAAACACTGCAGGGGAGTTAGGGAAAGTGCTAGAGAAGGTAACGTGTGAAAATTCTCAATGAGCAAAGATTCTGTATTCTAGCTTCAGGTGTAAAAAGCCTGTCTGTCCCATTTTGTCAGACCCCTCAGTATTGAAAGTAACCACCAAGGCTACCCTCACTGAAGCCAGGTGTTGGGCCAGAATTACTGCGATGGCTCCACAGTTGTGTCCATTTGCCCTGGATCTATGATTCCAAACCAGTGTCCATCCATTATTTTTTCTGTTCCAAACTTGGACATAAGCACATGGCATTTCTTCTAGTATTATTATTATTTTTTGATCATGAGAGACTCTAGATCTAAGCTTCTAGTATTATGTTCACCCCACATCCTGAGAGTTTTGTTACCTAGTAGGTTTATCTTGTCTTTCTCAGATAGACCTGATTAGGGTCTCCTCCGTCTTTTATAAAGCTAATTTGTGCCAATGTTGCAAGCTCAACTTTCAAAAGCTTTGCCTCCAGGGTTTTATTCAATGCTGGACCAAATATTTTTTGGCCATGCTTCAACAATCAATTAGTACATACTACCGAGCACCTGTTATAGTGCTGGAGCTCCAGTGATGCAGAGTCAAGGGATTTGGAGTTAGGTGGGCCTGGGTTCAAGTCCTGACTCTACCTTATTAGCTGGGTGGCCCTGGGTTAACCATTTAGCCTTTCTGATTATGTGGTTCTTCATGTATATATGGGACCATAATTCTGGTTTGCAGATAGCATATATAAAGGTTCTTGCACTTAATTAAAGGAACAACAACAAAAATGTTAGTTCCAGAAACTGGAACAGAAGAAGGTAACTTGCTTCTGAGATGATTATTTTTTTCTTGGAGGAGCATACGAAGCTGTGGAAGGTAAGATGCTCACAGAGGACATGCGTAAGGAGAGAAACACATGCTAACAAGGTGCAAAGACTTACATTTACACTCTGACCCAGAAGTGACTTAAGATATCACATACAAATAGATAAATTAGAGCAAGGTGACAAAGCAGATGAAAAGGCAAAGTGAAATTAGGGCTAGGATACAGGGCAGGGAGGCGGAAGTGCACCAATGCCACCATGGGGGCTGCTCCATGCCCTTGCTTTTCGAGGCATAGATTTGATGCTAAGTTTTCCAGTGGCCACCACCAAGACAACTATAGATAACTGTAAGGAATGCCAACTGCGGGAGAATGATCAGTGTGGAGAGAGGCTGGGGACAGAAGCCGCCTTGAAAATGGTAGGTTAGAGCCAGGGTTGGAAGGGTGTAAGAGCTATGTATCCCAGACCGAGGGGGCCACCCACGCAAAATATGTAGGGGCAGAGTCAAGAGGTGGTCCTGGCACACAGGGCTCCTTTGGGATAGTCTTGAGGTAGAGCAGATGACCGCAGTCTTCAGTACTAGACTGTAGATTTCCCACAAAAGGGAGCCCCAACTCTTCCTGCAGAGAAAATGACCCCATGAAGGTGGTATTTAGTGGAAATTATCCTGGCACCACAGAGCTGCAATTTACTCCATCGCAAATTATAATCCATCACGGACATTTGGCAAAACGCTGTCACGCATGTCTCTCCTGATGTGGTCCCATCTGGCTCTGCCATTGGCACATACAGAATATTTAGAAAATCTGCGTAGCATTAGAGTGTCTAATAACCTTCGCTTTAAACACAGTGAAGCAGACCACAAACTTAGAAATGCATACATCCCTCCAGAGTAATGTAGTCCAGGTTCCCTGCGGGACTTAAGAAATCCCTTGTTGTAGCTGCATCTAGCAGTCTAGACAATGGCGTGAGTGTTGAAACCTAGGGGGGTTGAATTAATCTTAGAAATAAGAGTGATGTTCACTTAGTAATGTTCATGTTCAGTTTGCTTTCCTTGGATGTATAAAGTTTGACAGTTTAAAATGGCTCTGGACTTGCAAGCATTCTGCCTAAAAAACTTACAGTATAATCCACAGGGTTTTCTTTTTTAAAAGAAAGTTATATTTTTGTAGTACATGGACATCATGATCAGTTCAAATATTTGCATTTCAAATTGAGGCTTGAATTTTGGCCTAGTATGTTTTTTCTTTTGTTGTATTTTGAGGGGCTAAAGAGCTCCTTCAGTCCCTAGAAAAATTAGAATGACAGTAACTCAGTTGCTCAGTGACAGAAGCTGGCAGAAGGTAGAAACACCAAGTACCAAAGGGAATAAGCATTTGCGGGCAGGGAAATATTTGAGGGAACATGGACTTTCTCAGTCCAAGATGAAACCTTTTTTTACAAGACTGTAGATAATCTCTTCTTGACCTGAGCTAGTTGTAATCCATGTGCAATCCAAACTCTGGGACAGCTGTTACCAGGCTATGTCCCTTTTTCCCCTGGGGAAAGCATGTCCTTGGAAAACTTTTGAGGGGGAAGGCAAGAGGGCAAGGCTTTCTTGCGTTCACTGTCAAGCATTTACTTAATATTATCCAAGCAACTGTCTTCTTCGGAGGTCACTCCCAATTGACTCTTGTGGAGCAAGATGAATTCCTTGATAGAGGAGTTGCAAGACAAGCAGCACACGCAGCTTCCTTGGTTTGTCCTGAACTCTTGGCTGGGAAGAGAGTTTCATCTGCACCTAACAGAACCACTGGGAGAGAGTCCTGGTGAGAAGATCTGGATTTTTTTTTTTTTTT
>CAUYRT010099828.1:0-14365 GCA_963574885.1 Lepilemur ruficaudatus | reverse complement strand
ATAGCTAAGTCTACTAAGTACCTTATTTCTTATTTATATTTAGGGCAACTCTTCTCGGAATTGTGACTTTTCTTCTTCAGTTTTTAAAAGTAATTATAATATTTTCCTCCAGTATTTCAAGGAGGAAAATATTATAATTACCATTACTCAATTTTAAGAAATGACAGTGAGGTAGCACCGCTTATATTATCCTGGATTCAGCTGGAGCCCATTATTCGAAGTGAGGTGACACAAGACTAGAAGAATGGTCTCCACATGTACTCGCCGTCAAATTGGTACTGATTAACACTACGGTGCTCAAATGGTGGTGGTGTTCACCAGGGATTGGGGGTTGGAAGGATAGACCCACATCTGAGGAATGTGGAGAGCATTGTGATGGGGAAGGGCATGCTTGAAATGTAGTTGGGGATGGAAATTAGGGGACTTAATAGGGGGAGGGAAATCTTCTAAAACTGATTTATGTGAATAGCTGTACAACTTGGTAAATTTACTTAAAATCATTTAATTGTTCACTTAAAATGAAGTAATGGCATGGAATGTAAATTATATTTCAATAAATTTGTCAAAAAATGAAAAAATAAAATAAAATAAATAAAAATTAAAAAATTAAAAAGAAAAAGAGACGAACAAGATGACTCACATACAAACATTGTAATGCAATTTATAGCCTGAATAAATAAAGTATGTATGTATATGCAGGGTAAAATAAAAAAAGAAATACCTGCATTGTACAACAGTGCTCTGCTAATAAGAGGATGGTTGTGTTTGACATAAATATTTTAATTAGATTTCAACCTTCACTTTTCCTATAGTATATACTTTAACACTAGTAGCTTTGGAATATTTTCGCTGGGTGAAATAGTGTAAAAACTTTGTATTTGTACTAAACCTCTTTTTTAAAATTATTACTATATGTAGAAAAGGAAAATTTAGATCAAATAATTAATTTTATTTACTGACTAATTTGATTAATTAATATCAATAATAAAAATTAGATGAAAGCAAATAAATAATTCTGCGAGCTTTTCTTTTTGGTCTCTACATCAAATTTCTGTCAAATATCCATTATCTTTTTCTCAAAGTATTCATAACTGTTGGTGATTGGACAATGTAATTCCAAATTCCAAATTCACCAGGAATCCTTCGTAATGGTTGTAGTTCTAAACCTCAGTGCTCATTCACATCATATGACTAGCATTTTATTTAAAAGGAAATTCTCATAATCTCTTTGGAAACTCATTTGAAAAATAATAATCTCCTCAAATATCAATACACATATATACAGACTTTACCCAATTTATGTTGGTTCAATTTATGATTTTTTGACTTTACAAAAGTGTGAAACTGTCACAATTTTAACATACTTAAAATTATGAATTTTGATTTTTCCCTTGTCTAGGTATATGCCGTATATGATGTATTCAATAATTTATTATAAAATAGACTTTGTGTTACATAATGTTGCCAAATTATAGGCTAACCTAAGTGTTCTGAGCAAGTTTAAGGTAGGCTAGGTTAAACTATGATATTCTGTAGGTTAGATGTATTAAATGCATTTCAACTTAGGATATTTTCAATTTATGGTGGGCTTATCAGGACATAAACCCATCATAAATTTAAGAGGAGCATCTGTATATTCATATCGATAGATATGGTAAAGGCATGGATGGATAAAGAGATAAAGATACAGATATGTTGATACACAGATTGACCATCCCAAATCAAAAAATCTCCAACTGAGAATTTCTAATTTTGGAGTTTAAATTTTCACATTTGGGATTTTGAGCTGGTAAGTATAATGCATATATATTCCAAAATCTGAAAAAAATTCAAAATCTGGAACATTTCTGTTCGCAAGTATTTCAGATAAGGGATACTCGACTAGTAGTATTTTGTTTAAGTATGAGAGTTGTTACATGTATCAATACTTTTTTATTTATTCGTTGATACATTTGTATCATAATTTATATACCCATTGTATAATTGGTGGCTGTTTGGATTGTTTCTAGTTTGGGGATGTGGCAAATAAAGATTATATGAACATGTCTTTTGCTGGACATAAATCCTCATTATACACCCGGAAGTTGAGTTGCAAGGTCATAGGGTATACTTATGATTAGTTGTACTGGGTACTACAAAGTGTTTTCCAAATTTAACCTTCCATCGGCAATAGAAGAGAGTACCAGTAGCTCTAGATCTACACCAGCGCTTGGTACGGTCAGTGTTTTTAATTTTAGTCGTTCTAGTTTGTAGGTCATGGTATTTCACTGTGTTTAATTTGCATTTCTCTGAAAACTAATGGTGGTAAGCATCTTTTTATTTGCTTATTCAACATTTTAGTGTTGGCTTTCTGAAGTGGCTATTCAAGTCTGTTTTCTGTTTTTTTAAATTTGATATGTGCATTTAAAAAATTGGTAAGTATAGACATGAGTATTTTTGTCAGGTAAGCATTATGGATATCTTCTTTCACTCCATGGTTTATATTTTTGTTTCATAATGATATTTTGTTGAGCAAAGATCTGAATTTTAATCTAGTGTAGTTTATAGTTTTTTCAATTTTTTTGTATCCTATTAAAAAATCATAGTCTGTCCCAATTCTTGGAAGCATTTTCCTATGCTTTCTTTTAAAGTTTGATTGCTTGGGGTCTGTAATGTATCTCAATTTAATAATTTTGCATGGTTAAAATTAAGGTCATGGTTTTTTTTCTTCCATGTCTATAATCAACTGATCCAGCACCACATATTGAAAAGACTATCCTTCTCCCACTGAAATGCAGTGAAGTTTTTGTCTTAAATTAGGTAGTTACACATTTGTAAGTTTATTTCTGGAATATTTATTCTGTTCCATTATCCCCTTTGTCTATTTGTGCACCAACATAAAATATAAAATAGTCACTTATGCTTTACAGTAATTTTTGATATATGGAAAATGAAATATTTTCTTCTTTGATATTCCTTTCCCTATTATAGGTCATTTGCATTTTTATATAATTTAAGAACAGCTCATTGATTTACACACACACACAAACCCATTGGATTGTCTGAGAATTGCATTGAATCAATAGATCAATTTGAGGAGATTCTGCAATTTAGCACTATTTTTATAATATAATGTAAGTGTATTTCTTCATTTATTTGGGTTTTTGATTTCTCTAAGTGATGTTCTGTAGTTTTCAATGTAGAGGCCTTATAAATTGCATATTAGACTTTTTCATAAGTAGCTGAATTTTTATTTTATTTTATTTCACTATTTATTTGTTTAGAGACAAGGTCACCCTCCATCACCTAGGCTGGAGTGCAGTGGCCTAATCATAGCTCACTATAACCCACAACTCCTGCAATCAAGGGATTTTTCTGCCTCAGACTCCTGAGTAGCTGAAACTACAGGCACACACAAAGGGGCCCAGCTAACATTTTAGTTTTTTGGTTTTTTCTACAGACAGGATCTTGCTATGTTGCTCAGGTTGATCTTGAACAGCTGGCCTCAAGCGATCCGTCTCCCAAAGAGCTGGGATTACATGCATGAACCACTGCACCCAGACCTAGTTGCATTTTCATATTACAGGGTGTCCCAAAAGTTGCCATACATAAGGAAAATGGGAAATTGCCGTTAAATGCACTTTTTTAAATTTACAAAATATTCATTATGTTACTTTACAAAATTTTTTCCTTTTGTAAAATTTTGTTAACAAGGTACATTTAGCTACAATTTCCCATTTTTCCTATGTATGACAACTTTTGGGACACCCTGTATTGTGAATAGTATTTTTAAATATGCCATTTTTCAGTTATTTCTTGCTAATATACAGGAAATACAATTTATTTTAGTATATTGACTCTGTATCCAGAAAACTTACAAAATCACTTACTATGTATATTAGTTTGTAGATTTGTACATTGTGTTTGATTTTTCACATACACAATACTACCATCTGTGAAAAATATCTGCTGTATTTATACCTCTTCAATTGTGTACTTTTATACTGTCTTGCTGAATTGGCTAGAGCCTCCAAAATAATGTTAAATATAAGTGATAGTGGACATCTTGTCTTATTCCCAAATTCAGGAAGAAAATATTCAATACTTCAATATTTGGTATAATTTTTGTCTCCAGAAGGTTTTGTGCAAATGTGTAAATGGAATTTATCAGATTTAGAAAGTTTTCTTATATTCATCGTTTGCTGAGAGATTTTTTTTCTGAGACAAGGTCTCGCTCCGTTGCCTGCCCAGCCCAGAGCGTGTGGCATCGTCATAGCTCCCTGCAACCTCAAACTCCTACGAAATTTTATCAAGTGATATTTTTCTACACATACTGAGTTGGACATTTTTTTCTTCTATTGGTTTAAGGTAGAGAATAACATTAATTAGCTTTGCATGTTAGAACGACCTTGCATGTCTGGGGTATATCCTTACTTGACAATAACATTTTATTTTTTACATATTTCTTAATTCTATATGTTAACTTTTCAGATTTATTTTTTGCATCCAAATTCATAAGAGATACTGGCCTTTCCTGTGATTTTCCTTGCCTGTGATGTCCTTGTCAAGTTTTAGAAATAATATGGCCACATAAATGAGGTGAGAAGTATTTCCTCATTATTTCTTTTATCAATTATTTTTATTTTTAATTGATACATAATATTTGTACATATTTATGGAGTAACCTCATTATTTCTGTTCTCTGGAAGAAGTTGGGGAAGATTATTATTATCTCTCCTTTTTTCAAATTTACACTTTTATTACTGATGACATATATGCAATGACTTGGAAAAATTCTCATGATACAGTATTAATATGAAAGAAATCAAGACTCGTTAAGTAATATAGTCTTCATTCAGTCAGTAAGTACTTAGCAACCGCCTCGTATGTGTTAGACCATGTGCTAGATGCTAATCCCAATTTTATTTAATAGCTTTATCGAGTGGTCATTGACATACACCAAACTGCACATGTTTGAAGTGTACAGTTTGATGTTTTTGACATGCGCATACACCCAGGGGACCATCACCACTGTCAAGACAACAAACATATCTGTCACTACCAAAGTTTGCTCCTATTCCTTGCAACACCCCCTCCCACTCCAGGCGAACACTGCCCTGTGTTCTGTCACTGGAGAGCAACTCTTGTTTCCTAGAGTTTATCTCAATGGAGTCGCACAGGTACATTTTATTTTGGTCTTGCTCTTTTCACTTAGTTTGGAAAAACTCACTGAAGAAGTTCCCAGACCTAGACTTTTTTTGTGAGAATTTTTTTTAAATTACTGATTCAAATTCTTTAAACTTTTTTAATTCATCACATATCAATTTTAGGAAATAATGTTTTTCAAGAAATTTGTCAATTTCATCTAAAATTGGCATAAAGTTGTTCATTGTCTTACCATGTTTTTAAGTTGGTATTTTGCAGCGATTTTGATATTTGCAGTGATTTTTTTTTATCTTTCCTGACACTGGTAATAGGTTTTTCTTTCTCATTCTCTTCAGTATTGCTAGGGGTGTCTCAATTCTATACACCTATACATAGGAACAAAACTATTTTATTGTTAGATTATTTTCCATTATAGTCTTTTATCTATTTTTATTTTATTTTATTTTAATTTTATAAATAAAACATTTTATTTATATTATTTTATTTTATTTTATTGATTTACTGTTGCTGAGTTTCTAATTTTATTTGTTTCTGTGTTCTTGGAGTTTAATTTGTTGTTTCTTTATTAGCTTCTTGAGATGGAATCTAAATTATTGATTTTTATTCTTTTTTCCTTTTCTAATACATGCCATTAAAAGAATAATTTTTCCTCTAAATGTTGCTTTAAATGAATTTCAAAAATTTTGATATGTCTTATTTTCATTTTTGTTCAGCTAAAATATTATCTATCAGTTGTGATGTCCTAATTGACTCAGGGTTATTGAGAAATGTATGAATTATTTTGCATATATGTGGGGAATTTTAGTTACTTTTTTGACATTGATTTCTATTTTAATTCCACAGAAGTCAGAAATATGCACTCTATGGTTTTAGTGCTTTTGAATTAGCTTTTCTTCTTGCCTAGAATATGATATACTTTTTTAACTCTCCCATGTGCATGCAAAAAGGGAGCATTCTGCTCTTGAGGGCATATAATTCTTCATTTAAAGGCAAATTTTTAAGTCATGATGTTCAAAATTGTTCAAACCTCTTATATCTTTACTAATTTTTCTTCCCTATTGTGATGGCAAATGAAGGCATTTCTCCTTTAATTCTGTAATCCTTTGATGTATATGTTTAAGTTGTGTTATAGTATTAAGTGTGTAAATGTTTAGGATTATCATATCTTTCTATTATTAGATTGATAACTATTCATTATGAAATTATCCCTCTTCAGTTCTGAGTTGCCTTAAAATATGTTCTTGGATATGTCCATGGTATATCTCCTCTTTTTTTTCATTTTTAACATATCTAATTCCACATATTTAGAGTGGATTCTGTGTGTAAATGAAAAGTTATGTTTTTTAAAGTTCCAGTGTAACAACCTTTATTTTTGCTTTGACTCTTAATTTTGTTTATATTTCATGCAATTACTACTGTAGTTGTGTATGAACCTACCGCCTTGTTCTTTTTAATGCTATAATATTTATTATTCCTTTTTATACTATCATTTAAATCTTGTAAATATTTACTGACACAAAAACCTTGTATATATCATCCCATATGTATCTCAACCCATTTCTGTATTTTACTCTACTTACAAGTTCATGACGACTGTTTTGCATGCAAAATCAGAGTTGCGTCATCATTGTTACTGCAATTTTGTCCTAAAATCATAATTTAAAAACCACATGTGTACTTTGACTGATTGATAGAATGGCAACATATGTGCTAAATAAGAGCATTTTCACTCCAAGTTCCACATAAAATTCTCTATAGTATTGGCAATAAAATCTACCTCTGGTCACGGCTGTTTACAGAGGGTGCATTTCATTTGTCCTAGTGACTTGGCTGGCCTGAAATACAGTCAGGTCCTTATCACATTTGACGGAACACAGAAAGTAGAGACCAGCAGGATGTGCCCGTATAGAACTTCAAGAACTCTAAGAAACAAGTTAATGGAAAACATTGTGTGCTTGCTTTACAGAC
This sequence comes from Lepilemur ruficaudatus, assembly GCA_963574885.1. NCBI lineage: Eukaryota > Metazoa > Chordata > Mammalia > Primates > Lepilemuridae > Lepilemur > Lepilemur ruficaudatus. Next base: position 7,252 of record CAUYRT010099828.1, on the reverse strand, counting down.
TTCTGAACTTAAGGTATATGCAAAGGATGAATAGTTCTGAAATGTAACAAGGAACAACAAAGCCCCAGATACATTCTTTATGAACTCTGAAAGGCTAGTCAAAAAAAAAAGCTTTCTGTAGGAAACTTTACTGGAGTTTAAAGTATTGAAATTCAAATGAGGTATAACCTTCTGTACAAGTCCACCTGATATTTGATTTTTCTTTTTTTTTACCATGGAACAAAACAAATTGAATTTCTAAATAATTTTTACTACATATGTTGTTTTTGATGCCTTTCCTTCCTAATCCTTATAGTAACTCTACAAGGAAAATAATTAAACATTTAAAACTTGATTTTTGAATGTTTTCTCAAAATTTATATAATAATTTAAAAATAGTACATGGAAAGTATTGAACTATTAAGGTACATATGAGGAAAAATTCCAAATCCCAATATCAAGATATAAACAGTGTTAATGACCTAAATATACTTTTGGTGGCTTCAAACTCACACACACACACACACACACACACACACACACAGATGCATTTATGGGCACATATATATAAAGAGAGAGAGAAACTAGCTAACATTTATTAAACAACATATCCTAAGAATTGCTCATTATTTTATATTAGTTATCTCATTTATTCCTCAAAATAATCATAACATAGGAACTGTTTTCTACTCTATTTGAAAGAAGAGAAAATGGACAAAGAGAATTTAAATAACTTGTCCAAGTCACGCAGGGATTAAATGAAGAACTGGAATTTGAACAAAAAAAGAAACCTTAAAAAACAAAGCGTTGAGTTTCTCCTACTGTTTTGTGTGTCTCTCTGTCTTCAAACATTTAATCAGATTGTTATGCTCTTATTTTTTCGTAACCATTTTGTTTCATTACTTACTTTATCTGGTTATAACATGTGTAGTTATGTTTATATCTGTCATGATTCTTTGTAATCGCCTGCTGTATGTTTTTGAGTATTTCATTCTTTACCTTACATGTTTTGTTTTCACTACGTGCCTGCTCTTTAAGAGTAAGTAGTTGACTTGACTTACTCTCAGATTGACCCTGACATTCATCGTCACAGGTAATATCTTTTGTTTTACTTCTCTGATTGTATTTTATGCAGTTTTCTTTCATTGCGGCACAATTTTCTCATATTTTTATTTTTACATTAGCGATGCGAGAGTTGTGGTTAGCAAGGGTAACAATTATCTTTTACAAAACATAATTGAAACATTTTTGGCCAAGGTCTGTATTAAAAATGAATTTTTTTCTAGACTATGTATTGACTGATCTATGATGTTACTTTCGTTATGAATGAATTATGAATTATCTACTATCTATCTATGTATTTGTCTACCTACCTACCTACCTACCTGTCACCGCCCTATTCCCCTTTGCAGACACGGCTGTCTCTGTCTCCATCCACACTGGCGGCTCCCAGGCTACGTTCCACTGACTTAACTTCCGGCTCCTCTTCATTGCTCTGTCTTGTTGCAACAACACAACAGCTGGGTAAGGCAAGGTGCGTGTACTTTCACAAGTGATTTAAATTTATTGACTCTTTATGTTATGAACTATAGGCAAAATAAGCTCAATGTAGTATTAGCTGGAGAATACTCAAAGGAAATGAAATAAGCTGTACTATGGACCTCATGCTTTAAACAAAGAGACCAGGACATCTGTTTTTGTTAAAAAACAAAAACAAAAAAAAACCTCAGAGAAACAGAATTCTGCAGGGCTAGTGAGACTGTATGATAAACTACTCTTAAGGTAAAGCAAGTTATAATTATTAAATAAAAAGTATCATGCATTTAATTGGCACAGGATTGCTTAGGGTGTTTTGTTTGCAGAAGCAAGGACCGCTTCCCAGAGGAGCGGGTGCCTGAATTGGATTGTGTAAGATGAATGTGCTTTCTCTAGGGACCTTGGTCTGATGGCTTGACCACTTTGAATATGCCAAGTGCCAACTTAATTTAGATAAATTTCTAACCAGGCCTATATAAATTCAGCTGTTTATTTAATTCTTAACAAAACAGGCTATCAAATTTTAAATCAGATGAATGAATTGTCCAAATTGATGCTTAACCTTCCAAAATATCAGATCATTGCTAGCCAACTCCATGTACTGATACTTAAGATGATTAAAGAAGCTCATTTTTTGCATCAAAAAATCACATCAGGTTGACATTTTCTTTATTGAGTTACCACGATTATTTTTCTGTGAAGAGGTTTCCTTTTCTTTGTGAGACTGTGTTTTTTTACCAAGCTCTGCCCACTGTGACTTTCCCTTCACTACCTTCCATTTTGCAAGAAGAGCTTAAACCGTCTGGCTCTGAGAGAGGGTAGAGCGTGCTGTCTTCCCAGTGAGTGCTTCTTGCTAATAAACAGTTATTTATAAGACATTTAAAAGCTTGTATTTGGCATCACAGATGCACATATAAGTGAATTTCTGTTCTTTACACTAACATTTGCAAGTACCTGGCTTGTTGAAACATGCCGCTGGGAAAGACAATCTGTTTTGCTAATACTTTAAGCTCTTCAGAGGGTAACTTCTGTGCTTTATATGCATGGTTTACTTCATATCTTGTCATGGGGGAAGCAAAGAGAAAATCTGTTCCTGTGCATTGTTACAAATGCAGTCATAGAAGAACTGACAGCTGACCTCTTTTCTACTAACTTAAAAACACACACACACACAAAAATTACCTTGGAGCAAATTGAGTTGGATGCTTTCTTAAGTGTAAATTAATAATGTGGTTAAAATTAGAACAAAATTCATTAAAATAAATTAACATTATTTTTCCTTTGAATTTTTCATTTTTTATTATGTAATTTTCATCATTATAATTCAAGTTTTTTTTTTCATTCTAATTTCCCATTTTTTTTCTCTGAATAAAAAAAGTTAGAGAACCATGTTTGGAATGGAAAATTGCACTTGAATGAACAGAAAAGAGTACCATTAATTGCTGGTCTATGTTGGAAAACCTCACAGTAAATGTTTATAAAGAGCACTGCCCGCATCCATTATATGAAAGACTCTATCTTGGTTGGTAAAGGAGAAAGTTGTTTGCAATGCATAAACCATCTTCAGTAATTGTATTAATGGAAAGAGGAAAATAATAGGTAAACTTAAATTTTTTATTTTATTCTTATTCCAACGATTTCAAGAGCAGAATCAAAGACATGTATGTACTCATGATAAAATGTAAGGCCATAAGTCTCAGGATGAGAAGTGATTTTAAGGGAAATGCCTCCCATCGCTCTGACTGCAAAGCGCCGAATTGCACAGCTTTGCTAAGTTAACTGCTCACAGAGGCGTGCAGTGTAGGTAGGACTCTTGCTACTGCCAAGACCTTTAGTTTGTTCTATCCCATTTGATTCTTAAAACAAACTGGAGACTTTTTTATCATTATGGACTCCCTTTTGAAAATACTGAAATGGAGACCTAGGGTGAGTTGTTTTTAAAAGCAATACTGTGAATAAGGAGAAAGGTGTAATGTGCACTTGCCCGGAGTCCTTGGGCTCCTCTCAAGCATGTTGACAAATATAAATAAATAAACTGCTGAGTACGTAATGTTCTGGGTACTAATAATGTGTCACTAATTATACAAAACAAGCTTAAAATAACAATTTTGCTTTGTTCATAATTTTGTCAGTGATGGAAGGCTCAGCTGGACAATTCTCGCCTGGGATCTCTCACGTAATTATGGTCAGTTGTTGTCTGGGGCTGACGTCATCTGAAAGCTCAACTGGGCTGGACCAAAGGCTCATTTACCTGGCAGTCAAATGATGCTGCCTGACAGCTTGGAGCTCGTCCGGGAGTATGAGTGACGTAGAAGACATTACTTATGGACTCTCAAGCAAACCAGCAATGTCAAAGTCATTGGATTTCCTTCATGTAAACTAGACTTTTCCAGAGAAACCATCCCCAGAGAAACAGGAGGAAGATGTGTGGCATTTTATGAACTGTCTTCGCAATTGTATAACATTATTTCTGTCACTGTCAATTAATCAAAGCAGTTACAAGTCCCCCCAGAGTCAAGGGAGTGGGACACAGAGTGCACGTCCCAATGGGAGGAATGTCAGAATTCATTTTCATATTGCCCCCATATAGAACAGTGTGTTAAATTCATCAGTGTCAATACTTTGCCCAGTTGTCAATATTCACCAAGGGCCTCTTACACTCAAGAGAAAGTGGAAGCGAGATCACTTTTTTCAGTTCTCTAAGTCTGTGTGCAAATTTAACCTATTCTTCGGGATGATGCACAGCACTAGGTAAATTAAATTTGCTTGATGTATCTATATCTGTGTCACCTATGTCTACAGCAATCTGATTTACATATCTCTATCTCTGTCTCTGTCATCTTTTTCCCTATTTCTTGGAAATAAATAATACTTTCTGTAAGCTAAAACAAACAGTAATTACTATGAGAGAGACTCAAATTCTTCCTCATTGACTTTCTGTTTCAAAATAAAACTAGGTTAGCTGGGCATGGTGGTGCATGCCTGTAGTCCCAGCTACTATGGAGGCTGAGGCAGGAGGATCGCCTGTGCCCAGGAGTTTGAAGTTGGTGTGAACTATGATGACACCACTACACTCTAGCCCGGGAAACAGAGTGAGAACTTGTCTCAAAAAACAAAAAACAAAACAAAACAAAACAAAAAGGATTAAAAGAGCTAACAGTTATAAACTACTTATAACTGTGCCGGGCACATACTGAGCATGATATAAATGTATCTAAACTTAAAAGATTTTGAAAAATATGAAACCAGGCCAATAGATGCCAAAAAGCAAAAATCAACATTTTATTCATTCCTTTATAAATATTTATTTTTAATCAATTGAACTTTTTTTCTGTATCCAATACAGGCAGAAAAGCAGGGGTCAGTCCTGCCCGCCCCCCACCCCCACCCCCCATCACAGACCCTCACACAGCACAGGTCCTCAGGGCTCTGGCTTCCCACAGTTGCTCCCACAGCTCTCTACTTGGGCATCCAAACCGCTTCCACCAAGAGTAATGTTTATATTGCCTTGCTTCTTGCGGGCTTCCTTTAAAGAATGCACACGATCTATTTCCAGGCCATCATTTTTCCATAGTTTGTGTTAGAATTCCTCTGTTTAACACAGATATTAGTGTCCCCTCCCTATCTTCCATCTCCCACATAACTTTTCCTGTCTGCCTGCCAACTTTACATAAACATTGTTCTATGTGTCATATTGTCCCATGATTTGCTTTATAATCATTTTTATTAGTTTTTTATTGTTGCTATAACAAATTATGACAAACTTAGTGGTTTAAAGTGATGAAACTGTATTATTTTACAGCACTGGAGGTCAGAAGTCAGGCATGGGTCTCCCTGGGCTGTCATCAAGGTGTTGGCAGGGAGGTTCTAGGGGACAACTTGTCTCCTTCCCTTCGCCAGATTCTACAGGCCAGGACGTTTTCTGGCTGATAGCCTCTTCCCCCACCTGCAAAATCAGCAAGCGCTGTTCTGGTATCTCCCACCTCACCCCTCTGACGTTGCCTCTGTCCTGGCGTCTCCCATTCTGTCCTCCATGCTCCATCCACTTGTAAAGACCCTTGCTTCACAGTGGGCCCACCCAGACAAGCTCATCTAGGGAAATCTCCTTGGTTTAAGGTCAGCTGATCAGCAGACTTAATTCTCCTTTGCTATGTAACATAAAATATTCACAGGTTGTGGGTATTGGGACAGGGATCGCAGGGCACGGTAGGGGTTGGGGGCATTATTCACTCCACCACACCTTTGCTTTTGCTGAAATTATTCTAATTTCTTTTTTCTTTCTTTGCTGTTAGTATTTATTATAGATTCAAGTCTTCTAAACTCAATTCACTTAGTCCATCAAGCCAGTTTTGTTTTCTAAACCATTGTTCCCACAGACCTTGAATCTCACAATATAAATATTATAATAATTAGGATACTGCATGACGAGAAGGATCGTCTCAGAGAGTAAAGATGCTATGAGAACTTAAGTTTTGTGTTGCATTAAACAATTTCAAGAATCTTATCAAAGCTTGTGATTCTGTGGTTCTAACAAGAATTTTGTACTAAAATATAAATCTATAGAAATCTAGTGTCCACTACTCAACAAATTGTCTATGTTTTGAAAGGCAGGAAACGGGTCATATAATTTTGCATTTTGGTGGGCTCAAAACATAGGCTATCTAGTCTCTGACAACTCTTCTGTAGGATTGATCATAGCTTATTAGATGACTTTCTAATCTGTACACTTATGAGTCTTCAAATGACACTAAATCTGGCCCAGTTTAATCATAGTTGAGTTGGCATACCTTTGAATAAAAGAATATTAGGGAAGAAACATCATTTGGGCATCTGAGCATGATATTTTCCTCAGTTAGTTAATCTTACTTGCCTCCTTTTCAGAACTGTAAACTCTCATATACTATAAAATAATTTAGGCACTTAAAGAAAATTTTACAATTATTTGCAAGTTGTTCACTCACCTTATGACCATTGCCACAGAGGTGGATATTTTAAAGCAGAATCCTAAAGCAGAATAGTGAAATGTGATAAGTCATACCTCACACTCTGAAAATGGAAAATAAAAATTGTTCCACAGCCACAGAAAAATCATTCTACTGCTCATTTAGGTCACCTAAGCTCTTCTCCTACTGGGAAACAAATTGTGAGTTCAATTTTGAGAAGAGCTTCTGACTGAAGCTTTCCTACATGGACTGGGGATTTCATTGAAATTTTTGTAAAAATATATAAGAGAAAAATAAAACGGATTTCCAAACGGTGAAAAGGAGCGTGAATAGAAGTGCAAGTCAGTGTGCCTGCCTATAAATCTGCTTCTGGTGCTTCAACCGCTGATATTTAACCTTTATCTCTTCAGCTTTCTTGAAGCAAGAAATTCTGCATTGTCATTCACTATTCCTAAGTGCTAATAAGAAAGCTTGTGTCGTCCTTTATTTTTGTTCTAAACTGCTGATGTGCTGCTGCAGAATATTCCTCCAGTGGCCATCACTTTTTTGCAAAATGTGCTAAGCATTTCATGCACACATGCAGACACACTGTGCATACACAATTGCACACAGGCCTTTGGAAGTGAGGGAGAGACAAAATTATGCTTTTTTTTTTATGATGTTTATTTTTCCTATTCTGTGTCACACTTGCTCCCTTTCCTTTGAGGTTCAAAGTATTTTTCAAGCCCAACTTGTGCTTATCTTTAGCTCCAAGAGACATCTGCTGTCCTCTGCCACCGTGGTCCCCTCTCCCC
>CAUYRT010099827.1:0-17018 GCA_963574885.1 Lepilemur ruficaudatus | reverse complement strand
AACACTTCTACCAGATTGTCTAATGTCAACCTGATTTCTGGCACTGCTTCTTCTACATCTTCTTCCTCATCATTTGGCACTGGTTTGAAAGCACTCATCTCCGTAGTCATCTTTTTTAATTCCTGTGGTGCAATGTCTGTTACATCTTAAATTTCTTCAAGATCCATATCTTGAAGTGTGTCCATTATAAAAAAGAAAAAAAATATCGATATCTTGAAAACTTTCATACACTTACACCCCCACACCCTTTTTTGGGGGGCCACACCCACAATGTCTTTCATGCTTTCTTTGATTGACTCTGTTGTAAATCCTGTGAAGTGATGCACAACATCTGAAAATAGTTTTCTCCAGCAGGAATTTATTATTTCAAGCTTGATGATTGTCACAGCTTTTTCCATAACAATAGTGGCATCATCATGGCATAATTTCCCAGACCCTCATGATGTTCTCTTTATCAGAGAACTCTTCCATAGCATTGGTATTCCTTTCCATAGAGTACTGTGTGTAATGAGCCTTAAAGGTTCTTATGATCTCCAATTTATCAGCTGAATTAGAGATGCTGTGTTTGGGGGCAAGTTGACCATTTGATATCATTGGTGTTGAACTCATGGAGTTCTGGGTGGCCAGAGAGATTGTCCAATATCAAAAGAACTAGAAAAGGCAATCCATTACTGACAGGGATACCTCCTGACTTCAAGAACAAAACATTGATGGAACCTATCTAGAAAAAGGGTTCTCATTGTCCAGGCCTTCTTATACAGCCAAAAGACTGGCAGCTGGTGTTTCTCTTTTCCCTTTAAGGCTCAGGAGTTAGTAGTTTTATAGATAAGGGCAGTCCTGATCATAAACCCAACTGTATTTGCATAAAACTGTAGAGTTAGCCTATCCCTTCTCTTCCATCCTAATAAATATCCTCTGTGGAATTTTGTTCCAAAATAGAGCACTTTCATCTGCATTAAAAATCTGTTCAGGCAGATGTCTTTTCAATGATTTTCCTAATGGCATCTGCTGCCCCTTGGTTGGCATAATCTGCTTCTCTTATCTTGACATTTTTTAAAAGCCAAACCTCTTTCTAAAATTATCAAACCATCCTTTGCTGGCATTAAATTCACCAGCTTTAGATCCTTCACCTTCCTTTTGCTTTACATTGTCACATAATGAATTTGTTTTTCTTGAATCATGTTAGAGTCTACAGTTATGCCTTTTTATAGAAATGCCTTTTTTAAATATAAATCCTGTATACACATAAAAGCTGCATTTTCAATTTGAGAGAAAAAGGTATTTTACAAAAAGTACAGTTTTCATGCCTGCTCGTATAGCTGCAGTGACAGCTTCACATTTTTTTTTCTTTTTTTACAATGGTCCATAAGCTGGATTCATTTATCTTGAAATGGTGGGCACCCATAGCTGCAAACCTCAATTTATGGTACATATCCAACAAGTCAACTTTTCCTTTACTGTTATGACTTTTCTCAGCTTCCTGGTGGCACTTCTAGCATCACTAGTGGCACTTCCTATGGGTTCCATGCTGTTATTCAAGGTTTTATGGTATTGCACTAAACATGATAAAAAAATACATGAGAAAATTACACAAGAACTGTGAGAGATCACTTTTTACTGTGACATAAAATTTACTGGAGAGAGGAACTGCTCAAGCAGAGATAATTAGCATCACACCATGTTTTAAGGGGATACTTGAAACACTTGACCTCACTGCAATACAGTAATACAGTATGCACTATTATTTTATGCAGTTATGATTTAATACTGCATCCTTATGCTTCTTTGCATTTCTCTTGACTGTGAATGTCAATAAGTCTGTGTTTGTGTAAATTTTTATCAATTTTAACTTTTTATGATATACTTATATATATTTTATGGTAGAGAATGATAAAATAGACTAGTATCTACATATATTTTATACATTCATGACATATCTTTTTCTTTTGTTTGATATTTCTAGGCTATTTTGGTTCATCCATGAGTTTTTTTTAAATTGTCACAAATCTCTAAAAATTTTTTCCAATATATTTATAGTAGCAACATTCATTGGATGTCAGACAGGTGGGAGAGGGGAGGAGGGGATGAGTATATTCACACCTAATGGGTGCAGTGCGCACCATCTGGGAGATGGACACGCTTGAAGCTCTGACTGGGCTGGAGAAAAGGCAATAGGTGTAACCTAAACATTTGTACCCCCCTAATATGCTGAAGTAAAATAAATAAATAAATGGAAAAAAAGAGGAAAAAATCTGGGTATAAGTGGACCCATGACTTCAAACCCATGTTGTTCACTCAGTTCAGGGTACCCCCAGTAGGCAGGTTCTGTTTAGGGCACTATTCACATAAGGCTTGTTCCTTTGGCCTCAAATGAAATAAAACATAACTATAATTAAATATTTAGGTGGTAATCAAAAATAAATTTTTAAATTATTGGATTTTAAGGAATAGCACTTTGTATTTTATGATTTTTGTTCAGTTAATTTAAATATACATATGTACACATGATACATGGATAGATAATGATTCTGTATAAACTTTTCTCACAGTGACCTCTTGTTCATAATGGAGTTCAGAGACCTATACCCCAGAATATCACATACAGTACTGAGCAATAATAATTTACATAGGATAGGAACACAAGGCACCTTAAAATTCTGAATTACATTATTTTGTTTTCTTTAACCAAAGAAATAAAAGGCTATTTATTCAATGTCTTGGCTATCCCTATGTACATTTGAAGTCTTTTGCTTTTGTAGGAAGTGGTTTATGATTGAAAAACTTAGAGCAACATAATGCCTATTGTATACCTTTGACTTGTGAGACGGATAGTATCTAAAAGTCCAGAGAACACATGAAAGGCTAGCCACCGTTCATTGCTGAAAAGAACAATTAGAAAATCATTGAGCTATCCCTTATTTACACTTTTTAAAAAGCTAATTACTTATTTCTTTACCAATTTGTTTCAACATTATTACAAGCCCTTAGTGATCATCAGTCAAATCTGTCAAAATCATCAAAACATGTTGTAAGAAAACTTTTCCTTTTTAATTATTAAGAAGTTAACAAAAATTTCTAGTGGCTATTTCCATATTTCACTTTCATTAACAATGCCTGCTATGTCTGCAATTCAGTATTTTTTTTTTGGTTGAATAAACTTTAATACACATATTAAATAAAGTAATTAAGTCAGAGAATAATGATAAATTTCCCCGAAGTCAGTCCGTCCTTGTCAGGTGACAGTGAAACAAGAAGTGTGCATTCAAGAATGAAAACCCTCTCCTCGGGAATCTATTTTTATTTGAGCACTGAAAAATGTGTGCTCTGACCTCCCCTAACTACACATGGAAGTGTGGAATTTAAATATATTCTGACAAAGTGTAAAAAACGATCTCCATAATATATTGATGTCAGTGAGTTTTAAAACTATTTCTCATGCAGGTTAAAAAGAAAGGCCATGAGAGGAAATGACTAAATCCTCAGAGTATATCTTCATTGACAGCTGATAATTAGCATGCAGCTTAGCGATAATAATTAGTTCCCTCTTTAGAAAATTTCCGGATAAACTCTGAGTTGGTGCATTTCAGTTTCATCTTGTTTCTTTGTCCACTCCCTCCCTAAGTAATTCATGTTATTTTTAGAGTAGGAAGAACTCAAGATGAGCTCATTCCTTTTAACTGAGTCAGCGCTGTCCATTATTTGCACTGTGTTTTCTGGAGATTACCTGAGATTAGAGTTTCTTTTGTCCTTCTCTTCCTGTATATTTTCTGTTTCTTTCATCCAGGCAGCTTGAAGCAGTGCAAAGGGATAAACAAGTTAGCCATTGCCTGATAAAAATGCCAAGTGCATGGACTGTGCTTTGGAGCTAAGATCATTAATATGACTTAAAGTACTGGCTCTAAAACAAAAAAAGGAAAAATTCTTGAGGGAGGAAAACTTCTTGCTTGCCTTTAGTACGCACCAAAAACCTTTCAATATGTTTTGAAACTCTATGGCAAATTAGGTAAACATATTTCAATTTTCTTAAAAGTAACATATATAAAACTAAAAATGTCATAATGTCAAAACAATATGAAAAATCTGTAGTTATTTGAGACAGTTTATGAAATACACACTAAAGGTAATTAAAATTAAAATTGGTATAACTTGAATTTTCCTGTTAGTGTTGTTGTTATTATTTTGGATTATATCAATACAAATTACTGAATATTGAAAAAATCTTCCATTCTACCTTACTATTTATATCAGACTCTTCAAGAATGCATTCAATTTCTGACACATTATAATTATTTAATAGACTACACTTTTTTTAGTTGCTTCTGTAGGGAGTTTTATATGTAATAGATCAATACATATAAAACATAGGAGTCACTGTTAGTAAGGAACAAGCTTTTAACAAGCCAAACAATCTTCTTACTCTTTGACTATGGGACCAGAAATGGGGATGACCAAGCTGTGTATGAGTTCACAATGATGACAGACACCCTGTGTCATGCGCATTTCTAATAGCAAAGCTCTCCAGTTAATTTCTCTTGTTCAAATTTTGGCACTAACACTGATAAAATAACAGCTATGCACTAAATCACTGAAAACCTCCATTTTGCCTGCAGAAATAAGGAATACTAATATTTCCAAGGTGGTGTCACAATGATTAAATGGAATAATAAATATTTAGTTCTTAGGTAGTTAAGCAATACATAGCTGCTCAATAAATGTTAATTAACTGTTATCACCTGAGAGTCAGGGCTGGGAGGAACAATATCCAAACATACGAGGAAATTTGGATGCATAAAAGGAGGCATTTCCTACTCTTCCCCCTTTATCTATAAGATACAGTGTTGTTGTTAGTGAAGTAATACATGTTCAATGAAAAAAATTTGTATGATACTTTGGCCTCTGGAAGAGGTTTAATAGTAATAACCTGAATCTCATTTTTACTAGTTAATAAGTTTTTAAAAATATCATTTAAATTGATATTTTCATATGCATTTCTTTGAATATTTCATGAGGCTGAATTCTTTTTAAGTGAATTCATTTTTCTGTGTCTTTTTAAATGACATACCATTTATAGAACAAAGATTATAATTTTTGTTTCTTTAAAATAGTTTTTCAACATATTAAAAGAACAGTTTATTTCCGTACATGCTATATATAAGTATTTTTTCAGATCTTTTCCAAATAATTATAATCCAGCTTCTTCTCTAAATTGTAGAATTCTATGATTTATCAAACTCTACTGATTTTATCTTAATTTCTTTTGTTTATAATGCTCTTTTTAAAAATAAAGCATAATTCAATTCCTAAAAATGCCATATGTATAAGACAGATGAATGGTTCTCCATCCCAAAATAGATTGGAAATGAAAATATCCTTCTTTATGTTGATATGAAGGTTTATTCTCCAACAATGTGAGTGACTTTAACAATCCAGTTATTATCAGGAAAGATGGCTCAAAATCAATTATAGAAAAACTCAAATTTTCATTATTGGCAGATATTCTCCAATATGTAATTATGTGGAACATCCATAAACAGCAGATCAACTTGTTCAGTCTACTAGAATTACAGGTTATGACAAATTTATGTTATTATAAATTCATTAATGAATAAAGACAGACTGGATACATTTGTCTGTGGAATTAAAATATTCTTCATGGTGCCTGCTCTGACCCCATATACATTAATTATAGGGACCACGCTATTAACCATGTGGCTTGCACATTTGACCACAGATGGGTAATTGATCATAAAGCAGCCAATCTAGAGAAGCCAGCAGTCTATGAATTGTGAACACTGGCTGAATCAATTATATTTTTTTCCTTGAGAATTTGAACTGAGAGGTGCAGGAGCTGTTGTCATCCAGAAGTGGGGTGGGAGCTGGAAGGTCATATACAACTGGGACCTAACAGATGTATTTGGCCATGGGCAAACTAATGGGCAAACCTTTAGAATCAGTACAGTGAAGCAGTGGCATTAAGAGAAACAAGAAGCAAAAAGATGCAGCCTCTCCTAAGAGATAAATCACCTGGGCTTCTATCAGTTTTCTAATTACCATGAGGCCTGGTGAAATGTCCTTGGATTTGCATACCCTAATTTAATTCCTGTTCATTGCAATCATCAATGTCCTAACTAACATGGCCACCCATGGTAATAAAGCCACTCTTGGGAGAGTACATTTTGATACGAGTTCAGTTGGCTTTTATTAAGGAATGTAATTATAAGCACAAGTAAGGAGACTGGCACCTGATTTCTTAGTGATTTTGAGTGTCCAGCGTAGTATTTTTCAACATTCCCATTAAGACAGCCTCAGGAGAAATTTCTCTTAGTTCTTAATACCAGGTAATGCTCCTGAGCAACTGATACAGTTTTCTTTTTCTATTATAGTCACTTTTACTTTGTATTTTTGGAAGCCTGAGGTCAATTTTGGGATTCACTTTAATAGTGTATTGGTTATTAGAGGATGATTCAGCTAAATTTATTCTAGCCTTCTCATCTTAGTCTGTTTTCCTCTTGCCCTCACTTCCCTGGAAATATATTTGTTTATTCAATTGAATATAGTTGTAGAAGTAATCTCAGATCCTTTTTGGGGAGAGGCAAGTTGAATAATCAAATAAATAAAAGTAGAACAATGGGGTTAATATTGAATAAATAATAAATTATACATATAAACATATATATGTATATGGCACAAATATTTACCTATAATGGATAATGTTTCCTGACTTAAAGTCAAGGATGTTAGAAAATTACAGCCAGTTAGAAAATTACAACCAGACCTAAGACCAGTTTAGGTCTTAGGGAAAATTAAGGATCAAGATCAGAATTTATGTCTATGGAAGTGAACAAGAAAAATATAAGCCATTGCACTGATAAGTTTTGTTTAGTGCTATGATTATAAAATAATGTATCTACTGACAATTCTGGACTTCTTGAGAATTCAGTCATTGGCGCTGTTCTGTTCTATGTTATTGGTCAGGGTAGAGAGTGGCAGAATCATTCAATATATATCTCTCATACTGTGAAATGTTTAAAGAAAACTATAGCCTATTCATTAGGTTTTAGGAGTTTTTAAAAAGGCTTTAGAAATTATTCTAGAAAGTATTTTTATAAATGAAATGATAATTTCTTGACTTATTGCCTGAGTTATGTAATAATATTCAGTTTTATGTATTTAAACAATTTTCTGTGAGGTCATATGAATAAATCAAGCTAAATAATCTCCAAAATTCTTTATAACTCAAAAAATTTATTCTCTGGCCTATAATCATTCAAATGTATGAAAAGTTGTAAATGAATTTTCTAACTACTTCCCTTTAGGCAAGCTTAAATGTAGAACATGTGATATTTAGACTCATTCATTGACCACTCACTCCCTTTGTTAAGTTTCCAAAAATATAGGCAAGCCCTTTAAAGGACTCTGTAAGATACCAATATGTTGGGTTTGCTTGTTTGTTTTTGTACACAGTCTTATCACCTCCATTTTAGAAATGCAATTTAGGCAAAGAATTAAGAATTTTAAAGGTGGAAGGGAAATTAACAGGAGAGGAACCCAATATAAAGAGTTTAAGAGGTTGTTCAAGGTTACCTAGTCAATTCATGTCGAAGCCAAGATTAGAAGAACTTGGCTCTCTGGATTCTCATTCTACATGACTTTCAATTACGATATACACATCTGTTTTACTTTGTCATGTTGTGAACATTTTTTCACTGTAATAGTGTTTACCCATAAGATAATCAGTAAATTTCTGGGCACTTGAGTTTTTCCGTTAGTAAAGTAAAAGACATTGGTAATTTAAATCATTATACTGTGGTTGCTTACTGTTTTAGGGAAAAAGTGATGAATGTGAAGACCATTAAAAATGAAAATTTAAAAAGTTTGCCTTTGTAGAATGCACACTTCATTTCTTTCCCTTTTGCTTTCTCCATGCTATGTATGCATAGAAACATGGGAGCATCTTTGTGGTGTTGTAGAATAGACTTGACTCAGAGGAGAAGGATGGGTCAGAACAGAGTTAATATATTAGAATAAAATAAAATTGATGGTTTAATAATTAGTTTCTGTTATTATTGACAAAGTAATGGGAACTACCACCTTTAGTCTATTGTCAATAGAATTATAATATGATTAGCAAAAATGGCAAGTCATAAAAACAAGTAGAAATTAGTGTCTATCTTACCATGTGTATACAGAGGTGACAAGGTAGTAAGGACCTCATCAGGAATCAAGGAAGGTTGAAGATGTAATTCACTCATGGAATGCCTCCTTTAGTGATTGGGCTGACCCTCATTCCAATTCAAACTTTTTTTTTTTGGATTGGCACAGATTACTCCACTGTGGCAACACTTCATAGGGTGTTCATATTTTCATCCTTTCGTGACTTTCTCTTATTTCCCAGCAAACTTAGTCTCCTAAACTCTGCACCTTAGTTCTAGTAACTGTGAAGTCTAGAAACCTGTTAATTGTAGTTAACATATAATCATATTTTTTAATCAGTTGTACCTATTTAATTATTTCACTTTGCATAAAAATTGGAAAACTTTAGCAAACTATTGGAATAACTGTGGAAACTTTTCTGGGAAAGAGTCCACTTGGCAGCCTAATAGAAAATCATAAATGCTCATATGTAAAGACAAAGTATAATGAAAGCAGATGGAGTTGATCTTTATTTTTGTTGTGATATTGGATCCCAAAATGTACTTCTCTTGCTATATGTCAATGCCTAGTAAGGAAAGCGGTATGATTCTACCTTGACAAAATTATTAAATAGGAAAAATTTTGTCTTCCTGGGTTCAAGAACCTTAATATCTCAAACTCCTTATTTTCACTCTTCAAGTAAAGCACCTGCTATTCCTTCCTTCTCACCCTCAAAACTTGACATGACTCAAATGACTCAGTATCTTAAGTTTTACTTTTGTAAGAAATGTATTGATTTTAGCAGTATTCCTTCTTTTAAACTAAAAGATTTAAACTTAACCCTACATCACAAACTTTTGGGCATCAACAGTTTCAGCATAGAGATATGGACAAGGAATTCGTTGTTAATAGTGGGGAAAAGATACTTTGCTTGTTTCTCAGAAACAGAAGGTGTAGGAGTGGGCAAAATGCTATAGTTTTGTCCTTTTTCATGTAGCTTTTAGCTTCCTGGTCATTAAGATATAACATTCTCTGTCAGATGCATTAGACATTGGCCTTTGGAAAAGGACGTTATCTTCTAGCTTGTGAATATTTCCCAAGGGTCCTCTTCAGGAATTCTTCAGTGTTCAGGGTCTAGTCTTTGGGCAGTATTCTCTCATCACCAAAGGCTCTCATGTATCATTTTACCAACCTTCAGCACTGAACTGCCATATGCAATTAAACACCTTCAACAAACAAACAAATGTACACATGAGAGGTTTGCCAGATTCTAACTTCTTAAAATTAAACGCATGTAACTAAAACAGAGTTTTAAATTTCTGACATTGACACGAATGCATGAACATTAACCAAAATCACAATAGTAGAAAATAGATCCCCACCAGTTTTATCACTGATTCCCCACTGTCCTGAATGTTACCACATTAGTGCCTCTTTGTATTAACAACCCCAGTCATTTCCAGACTTGGAAAATTTGACTTTGGATGTGACTTTTAAAACCAATTTCAAGTAAAAACATTATTTTTCTGAGTTTGTGTTCATCTGGAATTAAATAAACACACTTTGGGTGGGGTTAATGTAGATTTGGAATTTTGTTATAGTTTACAGAAGTTGTAAAGTACTTTTCCACAGAGTGTATTAAAGATTGCCAAAGATGATATTTTTCTGTATTTAAAAACACAGAATATTTATTTTACAAGTTGACTTGAAATTTTTAAATTCATAAATGTATAATAAAAGATTTTAATTTGTGCACATTAAAATTTATTGCCAGTATATTTGTGATAAATAAATGCTAACTAAGTTCCAGTAGAGATGAAAATAGAGCTATGAGAAAATGTTATGAAAGTATTTGCATTTTCTCATGTCTTTAGTGTACATATCTCTTTATATTTCAGAACTCTTGGAACTGAACAGAACATCAATATTTCATAGCCCTTTTGGATTCCTTGATCTCCATGCAATGCTGCTGGATGAATATCAAGAACGACTCTTCGTGGGAGGCAGGGGCCTTGTGTATTCCCTCAGCTTGGAGAGAATCAGCGACGGCTATAGAGAGGTATACAAACACCAAACTATTTCAGGAGGGAAAGAAAAGGGGGAAATTGCAAGGACACTACTTGCCTTTTTTTCATTGTGTTGATGACGTTAAAATTTTGAATGATTACTTTGTTTAAATAAAATATTCATTAAAATGAAATGATTTTCAGGAAAGTTTAGAAATCATCATGTATGAACTTTCCTAGCACACCACTGATATCTGGATTCCCAGAGACTCTTGCCTGGTACATTTGACATTCCTCTTACGTGATTGGCCCTTGTCACCACACTCACTGTCCTGAGATCTGGGTTCGGAGCATGCTGAATCACCAGCAGTTCCTCTGAGCTTTATTACTACTCCAAAATCCAAGCTTGAAGAAATAATTGATATATGACCTCAATATAACTACCTCATGCAGTGCTATTGGTAATATCACTCATTTAGATGATGTTCCTTTAACCTGGTGGAAGAATATATAATAATTAAAATAAGCAAGTGACCAACATTTTTTGAAAAAGGTTTACTGTGGTAAGGAGAAAAATGGTTTCTATACTATATACTTATGCAGAGTAGAATTGTACTAATTTTTTTTAGAACCATATCAATCTTACATGAAACATATAGAAATATTCAGAACACAGTATTTTGGACATAAATCCATGCATTATGCATCACACTTTTTAAAAAATTGGTTTATTTATTTTTATGTTTGTCAAATGAGCCATGTTCATATTTTCTAAAGTCATTTATAATTTTTTCATTTTTAATTATTATGGGTACATAATAGTTATATATCCTTATAGGTTATGTGTGATGTTTTGATACAGGAATACAATATGAATTAATTGAATCAGGATAATTGGGGTAGCCATCACCTCAGACATTTAACATTTCTTTGTGTTAGGAACACCGATTCCATCTAAAGTCATTTTTTAAAAATTATGATGAAAAGTGTTATTTCTTGATCTTGGCCAATTCACTATTCCTAGGGGAAATCATTTTAAACTTCACTGTTTCTTCTGGTTCTTACCTCTACATTTCCAAATAACATTTGTGTGCTATTCTTTATAGATATCTTTGGTTTCAAGCAATATCTGTTAACTTTAGGGAAGATGAGGATTTTAGCTTTCTTTTCTTGCAGTACCATGCCTGAAATATCTATGCGCCACAGCTCACCAGCAACCCTCCACTCACCTATTCTCCATTGTCCCAATATAATTAGGCCACAGTTTTTGGTTAAATAATAATTATGTCTTTACATTATTATAATTAGAGAAATAGTATTTACTACTAAGCCACACAGTATAAGTTTTTTTCTCTGTCTTCAATTTTCTAGTTTCTCCTAGAATTAAAAATTATTCCATTTTCCCATTTGCTTAGAATCTCATATAAGTTTCACCAATTTTTCACCAACCTCTCCACAGGAGATTTTATACTCCTCTTAATACAATAAAACTTACCAGTGTTCATCAGTTAACATTGTTTATCTTTTTATTTATTTATTTAGTAGAGACAGGATCTCACTATGTTGCCCAGGCTGGTCTCGAACTACTGGTCTCAAGTGATTGTCCTGACTCAGGCTCTCAAAGACCTGTGTTTTGGTTTTTATATTAAAGATATCCTTCCATGTTCCTATTGTCCTACTGGAGCTTAGCTTCACCACCATTCTGGAGCACCCTTTTGGCCTCCCACCTGTGTAGAATGTTAGTTTCCCAGGTTCCCCACCTATTTGGGTTTAGTCTGACATGTTGCTGAAGCATATCCTTTCCTAGCTTTTGAAAGAAGGATCCAAAGTCAAATTTTGAGTCTTCTGCATTTGAAAATTTTACTATTCAAAACTTCACACATCGTTGACAGGTGGATATAAAATTTTAGGTAGAATTTTGAGGATGGTGCTTATTGTTTTCAAACTTTTAGTACAGCTGCTGAGAAATCTGATGCTATTCTAATTTCAAAGTTTTGGATGTAACTTGTTTCCCACCACCCATCTCCTGAGCCCATGTATTTAGAATCCCCTCTTTAATTTATGTGTTTTAAAACCTTCTAACATTTCCCTTAGTGTCAATCTTTTTACATCTGTTGCACTGAGACACAATTGGCCTTTCTGCTAGGGACCCCATAGCCTTCAGCTCTGGAAAATGCTCATGATTTCTGTGATATTTTTTTCTTCCCTCCATTCTCCTCTTTATTTTCTTTTTGGGAGTCATATAAATCGGATTTGTTTCCCCTTTATTGTCTGGCCTTACTGCTTATCATAAATACTTTGAACAGTTTCTCCCAATTTCATCCATACCCCTTTTCTCCCCCACTCTCTAGGCTTCTAATTTCTGAGAATTTCTGAAGTTCTTTTTTATGAATCAGCTTGCTTCTTGGCTCCTCTCACCTTCCAGGCAGTTAGATTTCCGCTTTTCCTAGTGTGCAAAGCCAGTCAACACTTGCCCATATGTTTTAGAGTTTCTAAAATGTTGCTGATATTTCTTTGGCGTCTATATTCCAATTTTATTTGTCCTTTTTGGATTATGCCTTTTTAATCTTTTTACTATCATTTTAGTAGTTAGAGAATGGAGAGAAGCAAATATTGTATTTCACCCTAAATCTTTCCTTTCTTTCTAGCATCTTTATTTGCTCTATAGTTCTTTTGACGTCTCTTTCTCTCCATATGTATTATGTAATATATATGGAGAGAGATTAACATAATACATATATGAACTTGCCAGTCAAGTTCAGTGAGTTTTTCTTTCATCTCTTGGCTGATCTCTTATCATCTTCAATCCTAACTAGCCCTCTTTCTCTTTCCCTCACTAATGCCATCTATATACTCTGATTTTCTGTGCAGGAATATCTAATTTAGGTATCCTAAGTAAGGCTGCCATACATTGATCCTCACATTAAAATGGATAGTATGTGAATATTAAAAGATCTGGCATCCTAGAAGATTAAGAACCTTTGCATTGAGGAAGTAGTTCTTAAATTATCACCCTTGGACCAGGATATGATAGCACTCTCATAGAGTGGGCTCCTAGAATCCACATTTATAACAAGTTTCTTAGGTGACTCTTATATGCACAAAATTTCATAACAATTTTCCTGAGCTGTTGTTTTCTATGTGGATCATAAGACCAAGAGGTAACATCTTACGCTAATGTGATTCCCACTCAGAGTAGGGGAGATTGAATTGCCTATTTATTCTCATTTATTGTTTTGCCCTAATTGTGCCCTCAGGTCTTTAATGCTAGAAAGACAGGCTTTTATAGGGGAAATGATCTGTGAAGACTATATAAGGGTAGAGTACCTGGAGTGTGATGCAGTTTTATAAACCACATCTTAGAGAACTAAATAGAATAGTATGCAGCATTGAGCTTCAGGGTGCCATCCAGCCAGGAGGTCAGAGAAAGCAGCTATAAAATTTTAAATTAAATAATTTCCCTGCACTCAAGAGTAAATCCTCATTTTTCAAGGCTTATACAATTTGGGGGACCTTTTCAAGTAATAAAATTAATTCAAACTTCTAAATTTCAAAATTGCAGAGATAACTTTCAGGTCCAACCTAGGGGCAAATGCCAGGGAGAAGTCCTGAGACAAATGCTTTATTAGCTCTGAAGTAGTGTCATCTCATCTACATTTCTTATTTTGTACTTGTCCTGCCTGTTTCTCTGGAATGATTAGCAATAAAACTCTCAACATGTGTGTTTTTTAGTAAAAGCAGAAAGGCAGTAAGGTCTACTTCATGGTATTCTGTTTAAGAGAGTGGGCTTAACCAGGAGTTTGAGGTTGCTGTGAGCTAAGATGACGCTACGGCACTCTAGCCTAGGCAACAGAGTGAGACTCTGTCTCAAAAAAAAAAAAAAAAAGAGAGAGAGAGTGGGCTTAAGAAAAGGATTGGTTCTTGGTTCTTCAGTGCTCTGCAGGGTCTGGAGATGTAATGTGTCTGCTTTTGGGCCAAGCTCTCCTCCTGTCTTGTCAGGACCTTGCTCTATTGATTATTTTGACTGCTATTGCATTTTTAAATCTCTGCTTCTTTGCTTTCTCTATCAGTGGGCTTCTCAATCTTGGTACTACTGACATTTTGGATAATTCTTAGTTGGGGATGGGGTGACATGTGTACTGCAGGATATTGCATCTCTGCCTTCTACCTACTAGTTGCCAGTAGCACCCTCCCTGTAGCCATGACAATCAAAAAAATTTTCCAGAAATTGCCAGATATCTCCTGGGAGACAAAATCACTGAATCATATCAAGTCTAGCTTACATGTCTATGAGCAGGATTCAGACTCTCCCATTAAAGACCTACATACACACTTAACCATGAATCTATCTGGTGATACCACATCCCTCTTTCCTTCCTTCCAATCAAGCATCTTGAAAATGTAGCTAAAGCTTATTTTCTTTACCTTCTCACTTTCTATTTATTTCTTGTTCTAGTATCTTTTAAAATGTAACATTTGGCACAAGAGAGGATATAAATAACATAAATATGTGAGAAAGTAAAATAATAAGACTAACACCTGTGAACCCATCATCCAACTCAAGAATGAGAATATCACCAATCCCATTGCAGGCGCAGCTACCTTCTTCTCCCTGTTTCCCTGTACGTGCCTCCTGTTGCTCAGAAGTAATGACTGCCTTAGATTTTACGTTTATCTTTCTTTTGTTTTTTTTCATCTTTAAAAATACTGTATCATCTATTTCCATATACAATATATGTTGCCTATGTATGTTTCTGTATACAGTGTACTATTTTGCATTGCTACTTTTGAGCTCTGTAAAAATCACATACAATAGTATGTTGTAGTCTTCTGGGATTGCTTTTTGTTTTCTTTTATTCAATATTATTTCATAGATTTAATCATGTTGCTTGTACTTATACCTTATTTGCTGTAGAGGGAGAATAGTGAATTATACGCACAACTCAGACTTTGTGGTTCAAATCCTGGCTATGCATATGTAATATTGGGCAAGTTCCTATTGCCCAAAGAGACCCTTTTGTGTCTCTGTTTCCTCTTTTGTAAAAGAAGAAATGTTAGTCCTCGCTGAGGATAAAAATGAATTAATTTATGTAAAGAGCCAAGAACAATACTTGGCACACAGGCAGCACTACATATAAACTCTTATTTACTTTGACTTCTCTGTAATATGTTCCATCTTATGAATATAGCACAATTTATCTATCCATTTCATCTCAAAGGACATTTGGTTGGTTTCCAGTATTTTGTTTTATCAATGTCACTATGATCATTTTAGCAAGCATCTCCTGATACATATAATATGCAGGAAAGCTTCTAGGGCATATATTCAGGAGTAGAATTGCCAGTTATAGGATAGGTTACTGTCAAGATAACAGTAAATAGCTTTCCAATGTGATTATACAAGTTTCCACTCCCTCTATCATGTATGAGTTCCCAGTCATTCACATACTCTCTCACACTTCTTCTGTTGGTCTACTTGATCCACATAATCCTCAACACCTTTCTCTTGATTCATTTGTTTATGCACCAGTACCTCACTATCTTAGCAACCATAATGTCATTTTTAATTATTTTAATTTTCATTTATTTGATTATAATTTAATAACTCTATTATTTCAGAACACATTGAGTATAAAAAATTTAAAAATACAGAGAAAAATAAAATAACATAATACCTGGTATAATAGGTGCTATAAAGAAAAATAAAGCAGCTTAGGGAGATAAGAGAGTAAAAAGGTTGGTAGGTAGAGCAGGGAGGTTAGGAAAAGATTTTTCTGGAGAAGTTATACATGAGAAGATACCCAAATAAAATGCCCACTGTCCATATTTCATGGCTCAATAACCAGTTCTGGGTAGTGGCTACCATACTGCACTGCAGAGCTGGAGAAGTGAGATCAGAGTTTGTGGCTGAGATTGATTTGAAGGACCAGCTCATTGAAACAGTAGAGGCTAGGGCATTGATTTGCCAGGGTCATGGTTGGTGAATCATCTTTGTGAAAAGAAGGGCAGTAATTTAGGTGAAAAAATCTTTAATTGATAATGAGAATGTGGCAAAGAATGATGGTAGATGACTACAAGGAGGAGGGTAGCAGATACGATATGATTGTGATCACATGAACTTCAAGTAGCTATAGTTTTATTTTTATAATTTTGTTATATTAAATAAATATTAATTGGGTAGGTGAGTTTGGAGAGAGGGAAAATTAGTCAGGAAGAGGCAAAAAGGATCAATGAACGTATCTTCCTCATATGTGGGTTCAGAGTAAAAAAGCAAACCCATTAAAGATGTCTAAGGGTAGAGAAACAGTCTTGAGAGACAATCTGGTTTTAATTAGAGCAAGAAGATAAAGGAACCTGGGGAAAAGGAGGTTGAAGTTAGAGGAATTTGGGTAATGATGTTTCAGAGGATTTAGCAGAAGGGTTTGAGACATCTGGGAGGGTGGAGTCAGATTGGGGGCTGTACAGAGCCAAATGGGATATGAGTCCAAGTATTAGTTATTGACCTGGGGTGGGTCAGTACTTCCCATGGTGTCTACAGTCAACAGGGACATGTCATGATGGATTAGTCCTGAGGATTTCTTCAGGTAAGATAAATAACCTTACATTTTAACTACATTTAGAAAATTTAAGCCATCAAACATGTTGATCCTCACTCTCCCATCATCAAATCTACTTTTTTTTTTTTTTTTTTTTTTTTGAGACAGAGTCTCACTCTGTTGCCCGGGCTGTAGAGTGCCGTGGCATCAGCCTAGCTCACAGCAACCTCACACTCCTGGGCTCAAGCAATCCTTCTGCCTCAGCCTCCCGAGTAGCTGGGACTACAGACATGCGCCACCATGCCCGGCTAATTTTTTTACATGTATTTTTAGTTGTCCAATT
>CAUYRT010099826.1:0-29714 GCA_963574885.1 Lepilemur ruficaudatus | reverse complement strand
TCCTGGGCTCAAGCAATCCTTCTGCCTCAGCCTCCCGAGTAGCTGGGACTACACGCACACGCCACTGTGCCGGCTAATTTTTTCTATATATTTTTAGTTGGCCAATTAATTTCTTTCTATTTATAGTAGAGACGAGGTCTCGCTCTTGCTCAGGCTGTTTTCGAACTCCTGACCTTGAGCAATCCGCCCGCCTCGGCCTCCCAGAGTGCTAGGACTACAGGGAACAAAAGCATTTCAAGACGGAAGTTGAGATGTTCACGAGTGTGCTCCTGTGCACGTGTGACTGTATGTGGGGAGAGTGTGTCTGTACATAAACGTGTACAGGGCCACAACGCCTAGCTCAGAGAGTGGGGGGAATTTGCACTCCGTCTCATATTAATTCAGGAACGTGGAAGTAATGCAAACATATACGTCCATGTTGTCCTGATCAGTCCCTGCTGGTGGCTGCTGTGTTCACATAGTCAAGAAGTGATGCTAAATCTCTGGGATTGCAGCCCGTTTTAATTCCCTGTTGGCTTCATAGGAATGAAAACAACAGGTAAGATGGCCTGGAAAAAAATAACGCCACCCAATAGTCACACACTGGAGAAAAATCATTGCAGTCTCACTTAGCACTTTCCACATACAATATCACTCAATCTTCACAGGGGTTAGATTAATTTTCTCCATTTTAGAGTTAGAAAACTTGAGACTCTGGAGAAATTAAGTGACTTATTCAAGAAGACACAACTAGAAAGTGGTGGTGCCAATATCCTAACCCAAACCTTTTCACCTCAAATTCCTCTTTCCTTTACCTACTCTACTTCACACATCCACATGGCCAAACAAACTCCACCGAACAATCCTTAGGTGACCAGGCATGAAGGTGTGGTAGGAGGGTTGGGAGCTGGGGGTACATATACCATCTCTTTGGGGATTAGGAGTGGAAAGAGTGGGCTAATAGTGCTAATTTTTCCTCTACATCCCATGGAGGGTCAAACTTAAGATTGCATTGCCTTAGAATGAAGGCGGTTAGCCTAGGTAGGAGGAAGAGGAGCAGGGGACGGACCAGCTCTGAAGCTAATGTCAAGAGAGCACATTCCAAGCAGGTCAGTTCTAGCCTCAGCTGTCACCTTGATCCTGAACAATGTAGTGTCATTATTCTGGACTTTTTGTCTTCGTTTTTTTTAAGTCAGTGATACTAGCACCAAAAAGATAGTCTTCAGAGTACCCAGAAAGAAACAGCAAAAGGCCAAGAGATACAGATTCTACAAACCACAAAAAAGCTACCAGGTGTTCTTGAAGCTCTCAGATTCTTAAGCTCTGTGGTCTGAGCACCATCAGCCATCACAGCAGTGGCCTATGACAGTGCTTCAGTGCTTCTCACCCTTTCGGGAGCACCTGAGTTACCTATAGGGACTTCGTAAAACAGACTGCTGAGCTTCACCTTTAGGGGTTCTGATTCAGTAGGTCTGGGGTGAGGCAGGCATTTCTAAAAGAGATTGCTGTTTACGTTCTCATATATCCATGTAATGGAATTGAAATTCAGACTGATTCACATACAAATGAAGCAGCAGAGAAACATTCCAGGGAGCCAGCTATAAAAGCATCTTACGGCAGCAAAACAAGTTTAGAAAAATATAGAAAAGCAAAATTAAGTCTTTAACATAGTTAGCGTTCAGCGCATGGGTGAAAAGCTTGTGCCAAAGTACCATAATCTAGTTTATGCTACATTTGCCCATTGGGACATACATTAAAATTCAGAGCAAGCCATATGGAAAGGTTGTATACTGAAAGGCAGTGTACCTTACTCCCAAATGGTTACAATGCTCACCACTTCAAGGGCTAACATAGTAACAAGATCACCAATTTGCGTGAGATATATTTAACACTGAACACTTCCAACTCCCGAATAAAAGTAAATTAGCCTATTGAGGCTGGCTCATAAAAATCATCTTGCAGCTACAAAACAATTCTGAGATTTTATTCATAATAATACTTAGAGCTTCCATAAGAAAGATCCGAAAACTTCACATCAAAATGCAATGAATAAGTCAAAGCTTCTCCACTAAACACTTGAAAATTAAAACTTATGAGGATGCCATGAAGGCTTGGCTTTATCCCTTCCTTCAACAGCTCTCCCTCCCCACCCTCTTGCATTTCAAAGGGATCCTGTGCACAAAAAAATCACGAAGAAATGCAGAGTATAAGGATCAAGCTGTTTATTATGAATGACCATTCAATAAGCTAGATGCCAAATAATAAGAATATAATGAGTGAAGCCGTTTTAATAATAACTGGGCTACTCATTTCATCAGTCTGGTATCTTGCACTGGTGTCGGTAACTGTGTGGACATCTAGAGGTCAGATAAGTTAAAGGACTCGCAAAAGATCTGAACTTCTCTTCACCTAGTCATTGTAACTTACCCTGGAAAGCAGCAAGTGGCCTGAGTGTTGGAGTCAGACAACTGCTGTTTGGACATTTGGCGTCCTGTTTGGACCCAGCTTTGCCAATTGCCAGCTGCCCCTTTGTAAAACGGGGGTGCCAATGTCTACCTCACTTGACAGATGTGCAGATTAAATTGAGCGACTACATAAAAAATCCTGTGTACCGTGCCTTACATGAGACAAATGCTCAATAACTGTTAGTTTTTTTTCACTTTCCTCTGATTTTGTTCTAAGCTGCAGAAATTCATTTCCTCTCTTGTCATGACATAGCATTTTCTTTTTTTTTTTTTTTTTGAGACAGAGTCTCACTCTGCTGCCCTGGCTAGAGTGCTGTGGCGTCAGCCTAGCTCACAGCAACCTCAAACTCCTGAGCTCAAACGATCCTCCTGCCTCAGCCTCCCGAGTAGCTGGGACTACAGGCATGCGCCACCGTGCCCACCTAATTTTTTCTATTTTTGGTAGAGATGGGGTCTTGCTCTTGCTCAGGCTGGTCTCGAACTCCTGAGCTCAAAGGATCCTCCCGCCTCGGCCTCCCAGAGTGCTAGGATTACAGGCGTGAGCCACCGCACCTGGCCATGACACAGCATTTTCTTTCAGCCAGTATAGATTTCAATCAAGTGCTTAAAGTCGTTGGTGTTCATATGCATGTTCTCACTTTCCTTAAAAGCTGTATTAACTCATCCTACAGTATTACTTTTATTCTTATTGACAATAGTTCTGGGCAGCCCTGGCGTTGATAGTAAGATTTCTGTTTATAAAGATGATTCATTCTAATGAAATACTTGATGTCAGAACCTTTGTGAGCAGAGGCAGAAAAAATAAACAAACAGGATATAGTTTCCCTTTTCATTCCCCACCCTTGGTCATAGAGTCTGTCCTCTACTCTGGGGTAGATGACGTCTGACTTTAGTTCAGGGTGGGACATCCTCGCCATGTCTCTTGGGGTGGTTTACTGCCTAGAGGCTGAGTATCTGCCCAAGTCCTGACTAAGTAGCCTCTTGACTAGCAGCCCTAGGAACCGTCTCCTCAGAGAAAACCAGTGTCTTTTTGCATAGAACTCTTTCTGAGGTCCCCATATTTTTTTAATAGGAGGGAGCCCAAGTAGCGATGAGGAGGCCCAGCGTGGACCAGTCAGGCAATTCCATCAGTGGAGAGATGTCCCAGTGAGCTTGCCCTTGTGAGCACTAGGAAAAGCTTATTTCTACATAAATGTACACTGTATGTTCAAAATCTTCCAATTAGAAATGAAGAAGCACACGAGTGGTGGTAAAGAAAACCTGGTCACTCACCTGCCCAGGCTGTTCACAGGCTGTCTGGTACCTGGCCTGCTGGCACAGTTCTTTGACCCTCTCGTATTTGGGCAAGTGATTTGACTGTTGGATAGTCTTGCTGGATTCTTCCTTCTTGCGTAGAAATTTGCTTGTTGACAGAAAGGGAAAAGCTTCTTACATGAGTAGTGATCTGAATTACCAGCCCTGAGTCCTGCCTATTCTCTTTTTCTTCCTGTCACATGACTCCACATTCTTTTAATAACAAGAAATAGACGTTAAGGCTCTGTCTACAGGAGTCCAAGATTTGAGGAGTCCTTTGTGAAAATTACAAACTGGGTACTATGAAGATGAGAGGTGAGGATAAGAAGAATCATTCCTGCCCCAAAGCATTAATTTCAAAACTCTGGGCGTAAATGTTTCATTTTACATGCTCCAAGTTCTTTTTGTTAAAAAACAATTACATGAGTGCTTTTCTCTCTCCCAATTTATGTATGGAGAAGAACAGGACAATGAGCATTATGAAGCAGAAGGGGAAATTCACACGATTAAGGAAATAATTACAATGGCATAAATTTATGTATCTAAAACTATGAAAGGCACACAGGAAAAGAAGTAGAAAGTGGGGTGCCAGGCAAGTCTTGGAGGCTACTTAGAGAAGAACTGGGAAAGATGGTTGAGAAAGTTAATCGACTGGTCTGCTTAGGACCAACACTGAGAAATGCAACAGTAAGTCCTTGCCCATGTCAAGGCTTTGGTCCCATCTCATGACAATTTATTCCTTTTTTGACATATCATAGTTGTACATATTTTGGGGGTACATGTGATATTTTGATACATGTATACAATCTGTAATGATCATATCAAGATCATTGGGAGATCCATTACCTCAAATATTTACCTTTTCTTTGTGTTGGCAACATTACAATTCTTCTCTTTTAGCTATTTTGAAACACACAACAAATTATTGTTAACTATAATTTCCCTACTGCACTAATACTAGAACTTGTTCCTTCTACCTAACTGTATTTTTGTACCCATTAACCAGCTTGAGGATTTATCCTTTACAATTCTGATGTAGCCATAATTACTCGGCTGGCCGATGGAGAATAATTAGCAAACCATTCAATCTTGTGACTAGGCTTACGAAATCTGCATGCTTAGTAAACAAAAATAAGGAGGGGAAAAAAAATACCCAGCAGGGAGAGCTGCCCACTAGGACTGGTTCCCAGAATCACCCCAGGAACCAATAATTACCCTCTTTCCACCAGGAATGTGTCACGCCAAATTCTGGCCTTCTTGTTTGTTCGAAACCTGAAAGCAAAATAATAATATTTACTGTTGGCATCTGGAAGTTTTTCCAAATGGATCTGGGCTAGCAGTTTATTTAAAGAAACACCTCTCACTTCCCACAGACCATGCCTGCATCTCCATCAATATGTTAGTCACGAACAGCTGAGAAATGCTCAGCTTGGGCTCGATCCTCGTGGGCAAAGCATATTTTGCCTCTATGTTTTTCAGTTGCTGGTTGGTCTGGCTGCCAGCCAGAGCTCAGTGTGTTTGGAGCTGGCTGAGAGCAGGAATACTGACGCACCTGTTACCTGGCTTTTCCAGGTCCAGAAGTTTGAGGACAGACTTGCCATCCACATCAGGAGGTGTGTCGAGCCCAGCGATATCCAGGATTGTAGGGGCCAAGTCAATGTTGAGAACGATCTGTGGCACTCTGCAAAGGGACAGATGGTTATGACCCAGACCCAGTGCTTGTGGAAGGTGGCATTTAAGGCTGCTTTTTCCACAGCAGTGACTCATTGGCCTTCAACTCCTCTCATCCCCTCATCTGGTACCCTAGGGATAGTGGTTGCAATTGGCCGGTGTGGGTGAGTCGTCAGCAGCAATGGCACTGGGCAGGATTAATGGACCCTCCAGGGGTCAGGCTGGAGAGACGCTCCGCACCCTGTGCTCTGACCACACTGCCAGATGAGACGTGGCCTGATATATGGTTTCTGTGGCACATACACCAACAGTCCATGACTCTTCTGTTGAACTAGGGCTTTAAAATCAATATTCTAAAAAAGGACATACAGTTTTTAGAGCTGAATTCAACCAATGCTACCTGGTCCTTCAAACATAAATCCTTCTCACTATAGATCTGACAATTCCCAGGGTGTCTGTAATGATCTTGAGAAAGATAATAACATACTTCAAAGAAACCGTTTCCACCCATCACCCTCTCCCCAGGGTTGGTGTGATGCAGCAGCAGATGAAGCCTAAGGATGAGAGTCAGAAGATCTGGGTTCTGGGCCCCAGTGCTGCCACTTCCAGAAACAGGGACACTGAGACAGGCACTGACGCTGTCTGTTCAGCTGCTTCATCAAGGGTCCAAGCTAGATGCTCTTTAAGGACCATTCCAGCCTCTGAATTCTACTTCCACTCCTTTCTTTTACTCTTTCCATAATTCTTTCATGTACATAATCTCATTTTTTTTTAAGAGATGGGGTCTTGCTCTGTTACCTGGGCTAGAGTGCAGTGACGTGATCATAGCTCACTGCAACATCGAACTCCTGGGCTCAAGTGATCCTCCCACCTCAGCCTCCTGAGTAGCTGGGATGACAGGCAAATGCCACCATCGCTGGCTAACATTTATTTCATTTTTTAAAGATGGGATCTCACTATGTTGCCCAAAGAGGTCTTGAACTCCTAGCCTCAAGTGATCCTCCTGCCTCAGCTGTCTGAGTTGCTGGGACTACAGGCATGAGACGCTGTGCCTGGCTTCACAATTTCATTTTACACAAAACATTCTGATATGATTAGCAAGGCACATGAGACTCATTGTGTGACAGGAAAATAGAGATGCAAAGGGATGCAGTGACCTGTTTTAAGGTGACAGAAATAAAACTCTAGTCCTTCAGGTCTCTTTCTTTTAAAAGAAAATCATACTTTTTAAAATGTAATTCTCTTTTAAAAACATTTTTTAGTAATAATTAAGAAGAAATTAAAAACTAAAAGGATGACATTGGTTGTTTTAAAAATGACAGTATGTCTCTAATTCAAAGAAGGTAAAGATGATGTTCCCAAAGACCATATTCTGTCTGTGTAGACAGGCCAACAAGACACAGATTCTGGTTAATCTGAGAGAATTAGTCATTGATATAGTTATTTTTCCGTTCTCTTTAAATAGCGTACTTCAGTTAATTTGAGATGTGGCAGTAGGGAAAAGGTTTTCATCTTCTAAATTACCAGCCTACTTACATCCTTTTTTGTTTTGGATGAAAGGAAACCAGACACTGAGACTGGTAATTCAATTACCTTAGACGCACATGAGCTACGACAGTTGAATGTTGCAAACAGAGGAATACGTACATTGATCCGGGCTCTACACTTGGACCACGAATAAAGAAGGGCACTCGGATATCAAAGTCATATGGCATGGATTTCCCCTTGACCAGTCCAAACTGCCCAATATGGTAACCGTGGTCGGCGGTGTAGATGATGTACGTGTTCTCCAGCTCCCCCGTCTCCACCAGCATATTATACAGCTGAAATGCAGCACAGGGACAAGTCACAATCAACCCTGATGACGCTCAGTCACGTTGCCATGATTTCCCCCAAATCTTTTTTCCATCATTGTTAAAAAGCGAGAGTTACTTTAACAAGGCTGACAAACATGAACATTATCCACGTTTTCTATTTGCTTACAATCCTGGAAGGAAAAAAAATCCAGTGATACAGTTGAAATGTAACTTTTTTGAATCTTGCACATTGTACTTATGGGTTTTATTTGCTTGTTTGGTAAAACAAAAACAAAAACAAAACCCCACGGAACAACCTCTACCTCCAAACTTCACAGGTTTGACTCTGAAAATCCATTGTTGAAGCGTATTTTAATATCCTCACTCATATCTAATCACCAAAGGTTAAAAACAGGCTGCCTCGGAGCCTGATCTGGCTAAATCCAGCCTTAGGCGTGTCTGGCTTGGCTCACACTATGTTTTAAAAGTCAGAAAATTACAAATAAAAATTTTTGTATTTCTCACTTATTTTAAAAATTCAGAGGACCTGATGATACTTGATGCACATTTCTACACAGCAAAAATTAGCCAGTGCTGAGTAGTTGCTGCTTGCCTTAGATGGGGCCCTTAATTTCCCATTTGCCACAATCTGCATCATTCCCTACTGCCTCATACTGGACCTGCTTTAGTCATTTCCATTATTGGCTTAATTTCTGAGGGTATTTGCAAGTGTGGCTCCTGACTTATGAGGATTTGATTTTTCTCTCCTCTTTGTCACTGGCTCCGTAAGAACCAGACTGGAGAGGCAGACAAAATGGGGCCAAGACAAGGGAGGGATGGTGAAGTCACTGAACATACGCACTCCCTCTCAAGATGATGCTGGAAAATGAAAAAACAAACAAGACAAAACAAAAAACCAAAACAGGATTGGCAAGAACGAGTCTATACAAAGGAAGTTGGACCCAAAACTATCACTGAGATAGGTTCATGTGCTTACCCTTTCCACAGAATCATCCACTGACATCAAAGTCTGGAGCCTTTTGCGCTGTAGAATGTTCGTAAATTCCATGTGGATGGGCAGCATTGGTCCTGTGTACTGCATAATCCAGTGTTTATCCATATTTGGTGCATAGTTATAACTAGGAGTTCTGAAAATATCCAGAAAGGAATCTTACTATATGTTTTTTACTTGGTCTTTCAGGAAAATATCTCAAGTTAAAGGTTGTACAATAATAATTTAGGAAAGATAATTTAGACACTGCTAAAATACGTTTCTCTTGCAAGTAGCTTCTCTTTGTGTTTATATAATAGGAAGATCTGAAGTCTTCACCACCCCAAACAGCATATATCTTCCTAAGGTATATAAGTTCAAACTTATAAAACCAAGACTGGCAGCTGAACATGTATTAATAATTCATGCAAATTCATAAAATGTGCAAAAAACACATCAAGATGATTATGTTACAAATCTACAGATACAACTCAGTCATGTAGAAGGAAATGTTCTTATGTGATGTTAACTCATAAAAATTTCATTGCTAATTAGGCTATTAAATATAGTTATAAATATGTTATGTGGAATGATGATGAATTATAATTTCCACAGTTTTTTCTCTTGAATTTATTAGAGTATTTTATTGATTAGTTATATACATTTAGTCTCAGAGTTTTTCTTTGTTCTTAAACTTGTATATAGACACCATGAATTTAATTGGATTTGCTGGAATTATAACCAAGTCTACTTCTGCAATATCCATGTTTATCAATAAAGCTATTCATTTAATAAATCAATATAGGAACAGGGCATAATTTTTGTTAACCACAGGGAAGTGGGTCTCACTGTTCTACAGAGATCCAAATGATGTCCCCATGCATTCCACTGGGGACTCAAAAAATATGTCAACTTCTCTTTGAAGTCTTACCCAATTCCTTTGAACATTAGATGCTGTCACCTCACACTCTAGCATAGATAGATAGAGCAATTCTCACACTAAGAATTATTTTCTTATATTTGGATTTTCCAACAGACTATAATCTACTTGAATCTTCTCCTTAAATGTTATTAAGCACATAGAGGTTGTTTAATGTTAAAAACTTAGTATTTACCATGTATAAGGAAGGTATTGTGCAAGGTGTTTTATATACATTAACCCATTTAATTATCACAGCTGTTCTGGGAAATAGGTTTATTAGCTCTACTTTATAGCTGAGAAAATCAAGGCTTAGTAAAGTTAAGTAAATTCTCCAGATCAACAAAGTTAGTAAGTGGTAGAAACAGGACTGGATTCCAAAGCCCATTTGCTTTAACGATAGGAATGAAAAGTGAAGGGAGGGGCACTTCCTACATCTGAGATGGCTTTTGATGTGAACCACAACTTCACAAATAGCCGGCCTCACAGAACAAGCAACGGTCCATGTTGATTGAGAAATCTGATTGCCAGTCTCTGTTCCGGGGAGGATCCGTCATTGAAACATTATGGATAATGATGACTGAAGGTGACCCTGTGCCATTACTCGTATTAATAAAACCAGAGAAAGAATCAGTCACTGCGAGCTCAGTGATTTCAGGAGTCTCCACTGAGCACTTCACTGGTTCTGTAGTGATGTGAATTTCCCAGGGGGAAAACTTGGAGTTTCCGAGATACATGGTTATAGACTGGAACATTTCCATGCACACTGGGCCATAAAAATGCCACCTGTTATTATGCAGTTTCTTCTGCCAGTAGCTTTGCAGAAGCTCTCTTTTGATAGTAGAAAATGCTAGTTTGGGACCATTAGCCTTCTTGGTACACAAAGTTAGCCTGACGACCAGTACGGATGCTGGTTACCTAGCAGAAGCACAGTGACACCAACGCTAATACACCATTAGCTTGGAAGACACTGTCTTTAAAAGTGTACAAGTTATGCTCAGAAGTGTAAGTCAACTCCTGTGTAAAAAGACAAGATTTATAGAGCAGAAAAGAGGGTGTGGCTCAATTTGCTCATCTGTATATGGGGCTAACAGCACCTGTCTTAAAAAGTTGTCTTGAGGAATGATGACTATACATACCTATCATTTAAAAATGAGTTTCCCCCGTGAGCCAATAAACAAATACCTTCCGAATAGGTAACTGCATTTTAAAAAATTCCATGGTATTAAAAACCAAACTCTGCAGGTATCACTTGCCATTCTTTTTAAGAGAAACATTTTTCTGCCTACCAAATAAATGATTCATGAACCAAATGGTCCCATTTTTGGCCTGAAACTGTTCCTCATATCTAAAAGTAAACCACAGTCAGAGGGAAGCGGGAAAGAACTTAAGCCCGTGTTTCTTATTCTTCAAGCAGCATGTTGCGTTACAAACAGGATTAGATTAAGAGGTTGAGAAGGAGGAGAGAGGGGCTTCTAAATTCCCTTGCAAAGGGCTTTTCACCCACGGGGGTAGTTTGAGGTCAGAGAAATACAGCAAGCTGGTAGTGAAATGGCCCCTAACCATTTACTGATACGTGCCCTGGAAAAGAATACAGCTATAAAAGATTACACAGGGGTTCTTTATAATATCTAAACATCCTCCTCTTATTGCCTTTGATGTTGGGTTGGCTTAATTTAAAAATAAATCTAGTCGACTTTTTTAAAAACCACAAAACCTCAACACAAATAAAAATTACAATAGGGAACCGAAATGCAGGCTCACAGTGGGCAAATTAAATCTCCCACCAGTTACCTTGATGTGCTTGGCATAGTAACACCTCTCTTTGAGGAACAGGCGAGGTTGCAGTAAATTACAAGCCTCAAATTGGACCCCCGGATTTATAGAACGACATATGTTAAATCTGGCTTATATTAAAAGGGAGAGTTCAGGGCCTCTTGTCAAAGCTGTTCTTCTCCCCTCCCCCTTTATTTTTCTTAATTTCTGGATATGGGGGATGACCCACAGCTCTGGGGATGAAGTCCCAGGTGGGATCTCAGCAGGCGGCAGGGAGAGGGGTGTGCATTTGCCTTTTAAAGGAAGACAGGCTGCCACAGCTTCCCACAGAACAGCTGCTGTTCGGGGACCTGCAGGTGGAAGGTCGGGGGTCGCTGGAATTGACAATGTTGTTGAAAAGTGATCTTTTGCCAGAGGGCTTTGGTTGCCTCCTGCTGAGGTCTGCCAAATTCCTGGAAGATGCAGCCTCGGTTCCCCAGTGATAAGTAAAGCTTGCCTCCCTAACTGAGAGCTGACTTCCAATTATTCAAACAGGGCCTGCAGTGGTGAGCTGGAACACAAGTCATTGAAAGAAACAGGTAGTCCTTTTAGGAAAAAGTGGAAAACCACATATTCAACGATTCCAGAACGTTTTGGAATCAGACCCAAATTCTCATCCCAATTCTGTTACTTAGTAGTATGTGATCCTGGACAACTTTTTT
The DNA here is from genome assembly GCA_963574885.1 of Lepilemur ruficaudatus. Classification (NCBI taxonomy): domain Eukaryota; kingdom Metazoa; phylum Chordata; class Mammalia; order Primates; family Lepilemuridae; genus Lepilemur; species Lepilemur ruficaudatus. The sequence continues at coordinate 18,123 of CAUYRT010099826.1, read as the reverse complement.
TTTGGCCAAAGCCTCAGTTTCCTCATCTATATAATGGGAATAACAACTTCAAAGAATTCTTGCGAGGGTTAAACAAAGATTTCTGTGACTCCAGAGAGCAAATTCTGGGACCACATCACACATACACTTACAGGTAGCTGGAAAACAGTTTATGGTTTACCAGCTCGTTTGACTGTCGTGGCAACTCTGAGGACTTGGCAGGGCCAAGTTTGTAAGATCTTATTCTCATCTTACAAACGAGAAAGGAGAGTACACAGCGGAGCTCAGGAAAAACGCACCGGAGCAGCTCTCGGCCTGCGCTCCTTCTACGGCGTCCCACTGACCTGAGTCCTGAACCACAGACCACAAAAAGCGCCTCAAAATCCCAGTTGCTAAACAGGAGAACTGAGACATACATTTCTTCCTATCACAAGTCAGTTCTAAAATCCTTAGCCTTCATCCCGATTTATAATATTAGCCGCTCCTGCTCCTGCTTCCCATTCCGGGGCCTCTTTATCAGCTGCTGGGCCTACTTGTGTTGCAAACGCAGAATAAAGTCTGACCCTCGAAGGCACACTGGATGCCTCAGTGATAAGGCATGTAGCACTGGCTATTGCTTTAAAATTGAGAGGGAAAAGAATCAAACTGTAGTTTTTGCGTTTCTGTTGCTTTCTTTAAAAAAAAAAAATCTGGGTTGGAGGTATATGTGCCTGGCCTGGTAAGACCTTCTGTTGTCTCTTAGATAAGAGCTTTACCCAGAACTAGCACTCCATACTTTTATCCTCCCAAGAAAACATACCTGTCATCCTCCCTAGACTATTCACATATTTAGAAGTTTTGACTTTTCCCAGCAAGGTTCCCTGCCTATCACTTTCCTCCAGTCATTGCTTGTTTGGATTTATTGCTCAGCACACTGGGTCACAGATACTTCAGGTTGCAAGCTCAACCTTCACCATCCTGACAATCCTCCTTGAGGTCTGATTTTCTTTCCTTTATTGCTTAATGACATGATAGGAATAAAAATTGTGAAAATCAATAATGTCACCTTTCTTTTTGTTGGGTGGGTATCTGAGGAGAATAATTCTTACTAGCAAAGAAATAGTTTCAAGAAATGCATGTGTTGTACATTAAATCCATACTTGGGAAATTGCAAATAATGTAGCAGTTCATTTTTACTGTGGATGGCCTTTGCTGTCACGCCAGTGAAAATTAATATATTTCTGGTGGTTTGTAGCTGACCATGTGTTTTCTTCATTTGTTATTTAGTCTCAAACAATAACAAAAACCTTAATGATCTAACACTTAAAGGGTCCTGGTAGCAGAACCATCATTCTCTGAGAAACGCAATAGGCCTCAATTCCCAGAATAAGCCAGTTACACAGATTTGAGGTGCACACTCAAGCCATTAAATTGGAAATTCTATGCTTAATCTTCCAAGCCACACCGTCTCAGTTTTCACCAACATTGAACTTACTTAATTGACTTTGCGGAGATATTCCCCACCTGAGTTCAAATGTCTTTAGAAAGGTAATATTTGAACACATGCAGGATAATACCTAACGCTCTTGATTATAGGTATATAATAAAAATAATTTAGAGAGTCTTTTAATGATGCTATAAACACCAATTAGAATTGTGCAAATACATGGGAACCACATCTAATATTAATTGTGACCATGACGGGAATTGAGCAAGTCTAGTGTGGTGAAAAGATCATCTGGGTCCAGGAGAATTGAGTTTTGGCTTCTGTTTTGCCCCTAGCTACTCATGTGACCTGGGCAAAGCCATTTAAGCCTTTGTTTTTTAAAAAAATAGACTTTGGGTCTTCATTTTTTTAATCTGAAAAATTGTGGGGTCAGGGTATCTCTTGCTGTCCTTTTAATTCATAAAACCTATGGTTTAAATATTTTGATACCATTGAAAAAATTTTTTAATGTAAGCTAGTTGGTGAGGTTAACGTGTTTATTCATTTGGTAAACAAAAATGAACAGTGCTTGGAAGGTTACTATGTTCACCAGGCATGGGGAGGTTAAGAGATGAAACACTTTTGTCCCTGCCTTGGGGACAAAGCTGCCTTGCATACCTCCAGAGCAGCATTTGCATGATATTTTATTTGAATGCTGCCCCCTGGCATTGTGCAATTGGACTTCAGGGATCTGGCTAAACAACCAACGCTGATCGATCGGGTATGTAGCAAACCACTCATACAGAGAAGAACGAAGTAGGAATATAGAACAGGGAAAAATTAGTTCTGCCCGAATCAGAAATTTTTATGGAGAATTTAAACTTTTCTCAGCTTCAAAAGCATGTCCTTTCCTGTATTTGTGGAAGAAAAGTATGAATGTGCAAATTCTTTTTAAGGCAAGAGATTTTTTTCACCAGCTCTAGATAACAAAGATGTTTCAAACACTTTGCCCTGGGGCTTACAGAGGTAGTTCTTCTCTGAACACACTATGTTCATACAAAAGCTCTGCTTTCACAACAATTCTTGCAAATTAGTGGGCATAGATTGTTCTACTGGGATTTTATATTTCACTTGGACCTGTGTGTGTGTGAGCATACATGCACATGAACACAGTTACGCACATTTCCAGGTATGGGAAGAAAGAACTGATGAACTAGAACAACAACAACAAATTTTTTTTAAGTTGACAGGGGTATAGTTCACAGGCAGGTGATAAGGGAGTCCCTTAGCTTCTCATAGAATCACATGGAATCTTCTCCTGGCATGGCTTTTGTCCATAGGTGCATATTATCACGTCGCTGGGGCCAGGAGAGACAGGTACGTTAAAGTGAGGTGAGGATACAGCAGCCGGATGGGGATAGCGGAGAGATAATTTACTGCAAACTATAGTAGGGTCTTAGCTAGAGCGAAGGGCTTTGTAAGGATTATTATCTGCGTCATGATGATGGAGGCTTCCTCAGATTTCTCAGAGGCCGTGAGTGGTTGAGCTACAGTCTGATGAAACAGTCCCCCCTGTCAACAAGTGGTCGATAATCCGCTCTCATTCTTGAACCCTCATTTTGTAAAGCCAGCATGCCAGCATTGAACTGGCTTCCTCTCTTCGCTGGGAATAACAAACCCGCGGAAAGATGATACATTCGCCCCAGTCCGAGAGGGTCAGATAGCTATAACCCCAGGCCAGATGAAAGGGATCCCTCCGGGTGATGCCTGACCACCAAGGAAGGAGATCCAAAGGCAAGTGTTCACATTACTCGTGACACCGCAACCGCAGAGTCTATGGCTTCTTGCTCTGTTTTCACAGGGCCTGCCAAATATTTCTGCAAAGTACTTAACTTCTTGCATCCCTTTGCTTGAATGTGTTGCCAATGTTTTTGCCAAGGAGGCTGGCCAGTTACTAACTCCATGCACCACAATCAACAGCTTGTCTTCAGTTTGTCTCACTGCTTTTGTCTGAGGACTGAACTCTGAACCTGTGCACTCACTCGCTGCGGCACGGGGTGCTCACGCACTCCTTCCAGCCCCTTCCTCCAGCAGCAGCCTGAGACCTTTACAACAAGGACGCCAGGAATTCAAGGCTCCTAAGGCCTGCAGGAGACGCAGCGAATCTCCACATTCTAGGTACACAAAGCTCAAAGCTTAGCAGCAAAGGGAAACTGAATCCCTCAACCAACCACATAAATTTTCATTTTCTGTGGCTAACGGTGTCCTCCAAACTGGCACTTGCCCGTAGCACACATTTGCACCTGGAAAAGATAATGTGGCCCAGAGGGGTGCTTATCCTGTCTGTTCTTTTAGAATGGCCAGGTGTGAGAGGCTCACCACAAAAGTGAGTTTTAGCTTGTCGAGAGATCTGTTACGTCCTCATGGACAAGCATCAGCTTGTCATTCCTCTAGCAGCTTCGCCTGAATCTTAAGTCAAACCATGTGAAATTGCAGTTTTTATAGGTCAAGAAAGATCAAATATTGGCAGTTTCATACGGTTCCTCTTAAAAGAAAGAATCAGTAAGAATTAACACTTATGAAGTAGCTTCTATGTTCTAGGCCCTACATGGGGACTATAATTGTGCTGTCTTTCTTCATTTCATTCAGGACATCACATCAAGGTGCTAGTATCATCCCCATTTTACCGATGAGACAATGGAGGTTCTCAGAAGTTAAAGAAAGTGCCCATAGGCTTAGTGAGGACCTCGGAGACAGGAAACCAGGCTTGCTGGCCTCTAAGGCCCAATACTATCCATTCTGCCAAGTGTAGATATTGCTCCATACAAGGGCATAGATGGTTCATTTGAACTAAAAAAGAATAACCGAATCTATTTGCTTGTGGAAATGACTGAGCCTTCTCATATTTTGTTACCACCCTATTTAACGACCTCCAGTGATTCTCTGCTTGCAGCTGCATACAAACCCGCTGACGTCCTCAACATTCTACAACAGTTTCTCATTTAGGCTTTACCCCTTCTTGCCTTATTTGTGGCCCATTCTCCAGTTTCCAGGTTCCATCTGAGATCGCCTTCCTATGCAGTAAGTAACCACTTGTCCTTGCCATATTCTCTTCCTGAAATCATCTACCCAATCCCTACACAATCATCTGCAGAAACTCTTGGTCCATAAATTTTCCTGATATCCCTCAAAAGCTGGGATTGCTTCTTCCTCCCAACACCCAGAGCCCTGCTCTGTACTTGCTACTCTGGTACTACTGTTGACATGGCTATTTAGACACCCCCCTCCCATCCTCTCCCTAGAGCAGGTGTCAGGCTAGACGTATTCTGTATAGGATGATAGTAAATATTTTATGCTGTGCAGGTCATACAGTATCTTCCACAACTACTCATCTTGGCTGTTCTATCATGAAAGCAGCCAGAGGCAACACATAAATAAATGAGCAGAGCTGTGTTTCAACAAAATTTTATTAACAAAAACTGGTGGCAAACTGAATTTGGACTGCGGGCTCCAGTGTATCAACCCCTGTCCTAGCTTCTTGGTCCCTAAATGTTAGCAAATGTGCCTTCCTCATGCTCGTATCCCTGCTGCTGTACAGTGCCACAGGGGCACTAAATCCATATATATTTGTGGAACTAAATGGAATTTTCAATTGCTGGAATCAGAGATGCTTTTTTAAAAGCTATTGTTGAGAACTCTGCAGACTCCTCTCCTCATGCTATTATTGTCTATACATGCAACAGAGCTGTCGGAACCTCTTGACCTACGGCTGATTTTCCCCCTAAGCTTAGGACCTTGCCTGGAAGCTTCAAAGGCAGGCTGACTTCCAAGGAGCCACAAAATACCCTATTTTGTCAATTCTTCCTCAAGCTCAGGGAAACACTTGTAAGTTTTACAGTTGTAGAAAGTCACCTTAGGCTGGGATTCTGCTAATTCAACAGAGGAAGCTACACAAAGTGATTTCTGATTCAACAGAAATGAGAAAAGGTGGGTTTCAGGGTATTGAAGAAACTCGTAAGACTTTTTTCTTTCATTGAATCAGTTGCCTACTAATGTGTAAGTGAGCTGTAACGGTAGCCACTTGCCACATGTGGGCTTCATTCATGAATTCAGTTGCAGAATCTTCAGAAGCTTAAATGATCTGCCAGGGGGTTGACTTCAAAACACAATGGCTCATCCAGGCCATATTCTTCAGGTGCTAGGACAACCGTTTTTATGTGTTGGCAATATTTTAGCATTAAGATGCTTCCATCCTTTAAGTTCCTGGGCATGCTCAGTAGGTTACCCACCTTGACTTCAAATGCATCCTTGGTTCCTGCCCTAAGTCACCTCTGACCTCCTTCTCTCTAGTCTAAATCACTTGATATGATAGAGATGATCTATATGCCACTGACCAGGAGTCATCAGTCAATTAGTTACAATAAGGTACCAAAATGATAATATTAAAAAAAAAAGTTGCCCAGGGATATTTAATGACTGACAACTAGACAGCCTTCAGCAGTTACTTATCCATTTTGGTAAGGTTCTTCCTGTCTGGAATCTTGGCTAACAATCAATGTGGATGAAAAGAGATGGTATTTAAGTACAAATAGATTAAGAACCAATTTTGGAGGTTTAGTGACAAAGGCAACAGATATCAGTTTTCTGTTCCCTGCCTCTCTGATGGCCAAGCTTTCAGGAGACACAGAGCCAGCTCAGCTGCTGTGTGTGGAAGACCAGACTGCACGCTGACTGGAACGGCTGGGAAGAAACCGTGTTGACAAAGGAAACAACAAAATCATGTTCTTTGCTGCCAAAGCATCCAGACTTGTCCACCCATGCCTAGTCGGCACGCTACAGCTCTCTGCTGTGTGTCTCATCCCTGCCATGCCATCAGCCCTTTCCTGGGGGCCTCCCCACCCTCTCCTCTGGAAGACTCCTGCCTCTCAAAAAGAAACATGAGGTTATTTTAAAGCCGTGACCTGAGAAGGCCTCTTGGGCAAGCCACTCAAGCTGCTTTCTGCAGCAATCCTAAGTGCACATCTGCGGCAAAGCTGCCACAGTGTTTGCCTGGAAAATAAACCCGTGTTTCTATAACCAGGCCAGGGGTCTCCACTCTGCTGCTATGAAAAGCATACCATGTGATCATTATTATTGTTAGATCAGACTCACGAATGCTATTTAAGACAACTGAAGGGAACTCTTGGTAAAAATTGTCCCCATTTGCCCTAAGCACGTCCCTTTCTTCCCACGTAGCCTCTTGTAAATGCTGCAAATGTGATTCCTAATCCAACCACCCAGACAAGGCCCGTTATTTCAGGCTCCGTGGCTCTGCTGCTCCACGGTCTGCACTTTAGTTATCCCCTCACGTAGAAGCCAGTGTTCCTGGACATGCAGCGTGGAAGGACACAGGGTGGAGGGGAGGAGGGGAGTCAGAGGAGGAGGGGAGGCCGCACTCGGCAGGTCGCACAGTTGAGGTTACTACTCACATGTGTTGGGACGCGTTGGGGTACAGTTTTGAAAACTGTGGGGCTGAGTCCTCGGGGCCGTGCGGCGCCGCGTGGCTGATCACCATCATAATGGGCCTATGGGGATACATTCTCTTAGACATTTTGAAGTAATTAATGCTCTCGTTAGTGATTAAGTCTGTGAAGTAGTCCTGAAACATACATTTGACACAAAACAAAAATTATAAAAAGTGACATTCATCAGATCGCATTTGAATAACTGCTTTGCTTAGAAGCAACTCACTGAATGATGAGGTAAGATCTAAAGCAGGAAGGAAGACTGTCCCTCCCAAGGCAGCAAAATAGCTCCAATAAGAGAGAAAATCAGCTGCCAGTTATTGTCTGGAGTGGCTAGATGGGCAACGTGCAGAAAATTTACTTTAGGTAATGCACAACATAGCAATTAGGAAAGAAAAAAGTCGTGTTTGCCCAAGATAATGATTAATCTGGCCCTACGAGTGCTAGAGCACATGAAACACCGGATACATATTTCATTCTCAGGTTGCTTTGGCGTAATTCATTGGCAAAAAATTTAATTACTTCGAGGGCAGGAAACACCCACACCCACTTCAAATTTACAGTTGCAGAACGCACACACATACGCACACGCGCACAGGCACACACACACGTACAAACGCAAGAAAAGATCTTTTTTTCAAATTAAAAATTCACCTGTGGGAATTACACAACAATCACTAATCAAAGCCATGGCCCCAGTCTGGGAGCCCAGGGAGAAGCTGTAACATGTGATCAAAAATCTACTTGAAACACTTGAATATGGGGAGCGGTTGATTTCCTGCAGATTAGACTGTGTTAATTGCACAACTAAAGCAATACAGCTGCTGGGATTAGAGCCCGACACTAATAAAATGACTTAACCCACAGTCGGGGTTCGGGGGCGGGTGATGCAAGTCAGTAAGGGGGAGGGAGGAAACGGAATGAAAAAGAAAGAAAAGATGAAAACTTAAATTAAACCACCTGCTTCCTCTAAGTGTGTATCACTGGCCTGGAAGTTCCAGTATAAACTTTATTCAGCAAGTGCCAGGCAATGTCCACAATCTTGAAGACTTCCAGGCATGGCTAATCACATGTTGTGGGTTTAAGGACAAGAACAGCTGCAAAAGCAGTGTCAGAGGGACGAAATCTGTGTCACATGTCACTGTTAGGACAATGGCTCTCCCCTTCGTCTTCCAAGGAAGTGTCTGTTTCATTCCTTTCCTCACTAAAAAAAAGATATATAGTGTTTTCGGACACAGTTGTCCTTGACACTTAATCAGCTGTGATAATGAGCGAGTTACGCTGATTTAGTATTTGGAGGGAATCTTGATTAATTTGCTCTCCTTAGGACAACAGGGGGAGAAAGGTTAATAGCTTGAAAAGGAGCATGAAAAGCATCCCCGCAGACAGAAAACGAGGGCAGTGCCGATCCGTGCATGTGGTCTGCATTATTTGCATGCAACCATTGTATCCACGACTGGGAGTGAGATCTGGGGTGAGTGGCTGAGCCACTGCAGGACAATTTTCCCTCATTTTGAAAATGAGGATGTTGCTCAAATTTGCCTCCAAGGTCCCTGGCAACTCTCGACTTTCATAAGTCTGCAAGCCTATTAGCAATGTTCGTGAATTCATTTGCATTTGTTGTTTTCTGAAGGGTTTGAAAGAGCAGGACTTACACCTTATCTCCCACGAAGTCCCCTGTGCTCAAATCGGGCCAAGCATAAAGACAGCAATGTGCCCAAATTAAATCAAGTTCCCTCCTTCCGGTTTCTACCGAGTGTTCTAGCCTGTTTGGAGAGGTTGCTAGCTAGAGCAGATTTTCTGCTTCGTTTAGACAAGTGAGGAAGAGATGGGCGTGGCTGGAAGGGAAGGGGATATTTTAGGCAAATTAGCAGGCTACATTCAAAGATATTTTTCCCTTCACTTATGATCTGAAAAAATTTTAAATTTAAATTAGCCGTCACAAAACCTTTGTGAATTTTTAAGTCAAATCTAGGATCCAGAAAGCCTTGCGACGTGTCCACTTCAGTGTCTATGGACTGATTTGGAAATCCTAGGATTGATAGCCTTGGAGACTTTTGTGGACTCTCGCTACGACTGGGCAGGTGTCCTTGTCACATATACTAAGCTTGGTCAGACAAGAGTAAAACCACAGAATGTGGTTTTCCACCCTTTAATTATTGTACTCATTTGCTCTTATTCTTACCTAAATCGGAAGCCACAGACAAAATATACTTTCACCCCGAAGAAAAGTAAAAGAGTACAAGATGAACATTTGATTACATGGACAAGTCCGGGAGTGGGGGACAAAAATTATCAGAAGACAGAGCAGAGGATCCATTATTTTCTTGATGATACTTTCATTGAAGGCTGATTGCCTTTCATCCTAATGAGAGGGGAAATCACTATACAAAGGCAGTTTCCTTGAGAGTCTTTTTCTTGGCTAGAGTTTAAAATTACCTCAAAATTTCTCATGCTAACATTGTGAGAACATAGAAAGCCAATCTTGTGGATAGCTTAACTCATTGAAAATGGCTTTTCCCCATTATGCACAAAGTAAATTGATGCAGTGTAAAAGTGCCTGAAAATTACCTTTGCATAATCAAATCCGTGCTTTTCTTTGATGCCATTGCGACAAACAGTGTAATTATAGAAACGAGAATTCTTGATTAATCCAAGCCATTCTCGCCACCCAGGAGGGATGTAGCTGCCATTATATTCATTGAGGTATTTTCCAAAAAAGGCTGCAATGGGAAAAAAAGAATTATTTTTTCATATGACACGATTAGTCATAAATAAATGCAGAAATATGAAATTACAACTTGAAAGAGAGATGGTAAAACAAAAGCTAACCTAGGTAATAGTAAATGCCAAAATAACATTAGTGGAAGATTCTGATCTTTTGGCAGAATGGAATACACACATTTTTCTTTTGAATAAATATAAGTAGCATCTAAGTACATGGATTATGGTTCAATAATATCACCATGATGATCATGGCACTCTGGGTGCATTTATTTCATATCGTCCTACTGGAATAAAACCAGAATATACCCTTTTGTTAAGGTGATGTGATAATCAGGGAGGTTAGCCAGTGTGAGATTTGGAACGCTACAACCAGACAAGTATTGGAGAACCCAAAGTTCAGTCTTTGTGATAAAATAAGTTTTCTAACTTATTATTGCAGAGTTGTGAACTCTAAAAACACTATTGAAAAGCTTGTCTTTGTTTTCACATATCCAGAGAGCACAAATTTTCCAAACCAGGGAACTGTGGTCAGGGCTTTTATATCACATGTATTTTATGCCATGGCTGTTTATGTTGTGTGTATTTTATGAACATGTACGTCTATTATTGATAATAATTCTGTCAACATAGTTACTCCACAGATGACTAATTTTCATATAATTATAGCAGAATAAAAGTATATGTGTCACAAAAATGCCCTTGTTAATTAAAAAGGCCCCTGGAAGGACTTCACATTTGTGACCTGGGCATGTGATGTCCAAGAGAGGCCCCTGTGCGACAGGGCTGACTGTTTCTTTCTGAGCAGGTGACTACAGATTTGGTCCTCTGCTGAAGATGACAACAGGAGAGGAGTAAGGAGAGACAAAGGGAGGCTGGGATTCCAGGAACAAACAGGGTTAGATCTTGAAGTCAAACACCTTACGACTATCAGAAGAGTAGCCATAAATGTGTTGCTGGGACCCTTTGAGAGAGAAAGAGGGTGCTATTTGTAATTATTATAATTACACTAGGAAAGCAGGTATAAACAATCACTATTCTGGGTAAATCTAAATGTGTGGTAACCCCTCAAGTATGAATGGCTAGAGAAAACTTTATTTTATATATGTATGTATAGGTATATGTACGTGTGTGTGCCTGTGTATATGAGTATGCACACACATGCACCTATACATATACACACACACACGTATGCACGTTCTAGTCTTTCTGACATTATAAGGCTGTAACCTTTTGTTTTGGGGAGAGACCATGTTCTGTGGGCAGCCAGAAGCCTTCCATGTCAAAGCCACTTTCACTATCAAGCAGGTTTTAGAGGTGTCCCCAATTACATCTATGGCAACAAGTAGGTCCTGGAAGAGTGGTTTGAATAACAAAAACAGATTCTAGTATTGAGGCACTTTATTGGCATTGGTCTTAAAGCACACGATTTTGAATCTTAAATTTAGTCAATGTACATCATTTTGGTGTCCCTATGCCATAGCTACTTAGACAGCTTTCATCTTTGATATATAACTACAGATGACCTCAACTTATGGTGGTTCAACTTCCAATTTGATGGCACAAATGCAATATGCATTCAGTATGATATTCAATACATCATATGAAATCTTCATCACATTATTATAAAATACTTTGTGTTAGGTGATTTGACCACCTCTGAGCTAATGTAAGTGTTTGGAGGACATGTACGTTAGGCTAGGCTAAGTTAATGATGTTTGGGAGTTTAGGTGTATTAAATGCATTTTTGACTTAATGACATTTTTGACTTATGGTCAGTTTATCAGGGCAGGACCCTGTGGTGAGCTGAGGAGCATCTGTACTTGTAGAGTATCTCCATCTGAATGTTTTATTTGCTCCTTAACACAATTGTCCAAAATGGAATTAACCATTTTCCTTTCAAATTTACTTCACTCCTTGGATGTGTCCTCTGAGTGGCATAATCCCCTTCCCTGGTAACCAGGCTTGGCAACCCCAAGCGTCCCCTGGTTCCACCTGCGTTAGACCATGAGCTTTGTGACAAATGGCAAATGTTGCCTCTGCCTCATCTCTGTAGCCCTCTCTCCGTCCTCGCACACAGCACAGTGCTCCGTAACTTTTGTTTCTTGACCTGGGGCACACGGACCCAATGTATTCTGGCGATTCTACAAGTTTTAGACTTTTAAAACTTTGTGTTTTTACTTGAATTATAATTTTTAAAAGCTAATTTGGTCTTCCAAATATTTTCATAGCATAGAGCTTTAGAGCTTCTGAAGCTGAAATTTCTTATTAGATTTTTCTTTCGAAAGAGTCCAGACTCAAGCCTGAGAAACGTGGCAATGTATGTTTGTTGGATAAATGTTTATTTGTTGAATCTGTAAACGAGCGAATCAGTCAAGGGCTCGGTCAGCCTACGGCTGAGGATTCTGCCAGGGCCGCTGGGCAGGTTGATCAGTGCAGGGCAGAGCGTCAGAGGGTCTCACATCAAATGCCTCAGGATTTCCCTCCAGGATGACCGCATGCAGCAGGAATTCTTCTACGAGGGCTTCTTGTCTTTAGAGACTAACTGACCTTTCCACATAGAATCACAAGATGATTTTCCTTTTCCGACAAAACGCAACATGACCTCAAGCCACGGGCAGCAGACCAACGCCACACCCCACCAATGTTTGCTCAGAGGGGGACTGTTTCCAGGAGGCTTGCACTTAATAGCCTCGAGCCCAGCACTTTCCTCTGGCTCTTCTTCATTTCTGGGGGTTTATCCCACTTTTCTCTCCTTTCGTTTTCAAAGAGGTAGAAGAGCACAGCGGCTTAGAATATAAACCCTAGAGCCAGCCGGCCTGGGTTCAAATCCTGGCTGGGTTACTTGCTAGCTGTCTGTTTGTGGGCAAGCTACTTACCCTCTCTCTCCTCCAGTTCCCTCTGTAAATCCTGACGGTGATGAAGGCAACGGCAGCAGGAGTGTTGTGAGGATTAAATGAGTTAATACACATGTGAAGTGCTTAAAACAGTGCCTGGCGCATAACAAGGGCTCTTTAGTGCTGCTGCTACTAGTATCGCTATTAGCATCACCATTCTCGTTATCCTTTTGACTTTGTCTTTGGATTTTAAATAATTTACCATTCGCAGTGTAAGGAAATCTCACTCTATAGAGTTCCACACTTGAGCATTCGAACACATCTCTTGAGAGGTTACGTACTTTCTTCCCCAGTGACTTATTTTGTGGCAACAAATTCTCCTCCATTTGCCTCACGTTTTCCTGCTTAATTAGTTTTAAATTTTTTCTGCTACTTTTAGCTTTTTTTTTTTTTTTTTTACTTTTTCTTCTCCATGTCAAGTCATTCCCGTCCTTCCCTAATTGTTTTCCGTGTTAGGTTATTTCGTACTGTTTTCTACCCATTGCCATGGCTATTACCCTTTGCCTTATCCCTCCCTTGTAAACTGTTCCTTCAAGTCTCGTAATAGTCCTTGTCTTTTTGCCTCAGAACTCCCTCCAGGTTTTCGGCGTCTTTGTGTTAATGGAGTGTAAAGAATGTACTCAGTATTCCAGATGTGTCCTCACCCATCACACTTGTTCCAAGACAGGCCGGGAGCTCGTGCGTCATAATGCAGCACCCAGAGTGGTCAGCTCAAGTTACTCTGGCCTTTTTTGTTGCCTCGTGACATTGAGACTCATTTGTAATCACCCCTGGCCTCTTTCAACATGATGCTTCCTGGCAGCGCTCTGCAATTGATTATCTGGGCTTCTAATTATTTTCCTCCAGATGTATTAAATCTCTCTCTCCCTTCCTATGGTGAATTCCATTTTCTTGCCACTACTGCCATTATGTCTGTGGATAGGTTAGGCGTAGTTTGAAGTTTTTCTTTCCTTTGGCATTGGCGATTCAACGCAACGACTGCTCTCTGAATACGTCACCCACGCGTCACTTACACGGTCTTCTGTATCATTCACCTCTTTTGGATAGCGTGAAACACTCCCCTTCGCAGCTGTTTAAGAAGGTGGTAGGGGTTGGGGGACAGAAAGATCAGAAAGCCCTGATTATAATTATTGTTGGCTGTAGGCCACGCTACTTCTGTCTAGGACCACCTGTTACATAATCCTTAGAAAAATTTCCTGGAACTATCTGAAGCAAAGGCATTTATTTTTAAGTCAGCAAGAGTGACTATACAAAAGATCTGATGCTGAGGTGAAGCCAAATTTTATTTAATATTATCCCATGATATATTAATTGAGATTTTACTCCATGTAATCAATAGACTTGGGGTGCCAGGATTTCATGGTAGTAACTATAAATACATATAATTTTGAACCAAGTTAAAATTATAATTTATATCAGTTTGTATACAGGAGTTATTTTCCCCAATTAGAGTGTAAGTCTATGAAGACAGGAATTCTACTTTATATTTCTTCCTATCCCAGTGTCTAGTGTAGTTCCAAGAACACTGTGGTTTAATAAATGTATGCTCTATCTCATGTTTATGTGCTTATCAAGAATCTATAATACCATAATCCATAAAAATGAGATTGGTTTATCTTACTTTGTGAACTCTACATTTAAAAACATCCCATATTGGAGAATAAAAATACTTGCTATAAGTAGCATAAATTTTGTAATGTAAAAAGACATGAAATTAAGAAATAGATTAATTTGTCTAAATTGATCTATTACAAACTAATTCTTTACAAAAAATTCCTTGTAAATCTCTATTAAATATTGCCCCTTCTACCTCAGTGATACAAAGTAGAATTGGTAACTAAAATTTAATCCATATGTGATTTTATGTACCTTGTGTTACTATTATAATTTAAACATTGCAATTTTTAAATGAATCAATATAATAATTAGCGTGAGTACAATAAAGTTACAATGCACCGTAAGTTTGGACAGAAAAGAAAAGTTAGGCAGCATTCTAGGCCACTCTCTGCATTATATAGGTTGGAAAACCGGCCTGGTCCAGTCCTCAAAACAAATCAAGGGTGGAGTAGGATGTGACTCCAACTCTCCTCGGTCCTAGTTCAGGGTTTTTTCCAATACCTGATGCTAACTCTCAACTGTGAATAATAATTTTTACCTTAAAACTTATGCCAGGTTTTATATTAATGTCTATATCCTCATAAGAAATGTAAACTAATTTTTGGGGGGAGCCGATTTCAGGCAGGATATTCATTTTTATGATAAATAACCCAATATCATTCCCGCTTCACTTGTCAGAACATAAAGTGCAGTAGACATGTTACTCTATTTTCCCCTTCTTGCACATTTAAGCTCTTGTAGACTCATATTTTCCATGAGTAAAGTTAGAAAAATTTAGGCTTTAGCCAGTCCCAAAACAAGCCTCAGTTCTGTAAAGAAAAATCATGTGATACAACGGTAAATATAATATTGGATCAATTCAATTCATTTAAATCCATGGATGCTGGACATCTCCCAAAATAAGCCTCCTAGTAATTTGTCTTCTTTGAGTTGTTCTTCGTAAAACTTACTGCTGCTCTGTGCTTTTTTTCTAGATGGATATTTACGTAGAATACATATTTCTGTTTTCTTCATTATTTTCCTTAGGCTTGCAGCTAAAGGTTCCAAATAATGAATTCATTATTAGGAAAACAATAAAGTATTATACATCAGCTTTTTCCCTACTAGCTTTTTCCCAATAGCTTAGTGTCTTATAAATAATTACATTGGTTAAATACCTACTCACCAATTTTCTTAATTTCTTAACATTGCCTGTCACTCATGTGCTTATTTGTCTATTTTCAAATGGGTCATTGTCCATGGTTGGATCAGTAGCTATTGCCACAAAGACATCTTTCCATCTAATTGTCTGAAATACTTTAATGTTTTCCCATCAAAGATAAGTTTAAATTATATAGCTATCACTGCTATTTTAATCTTCCAATTTTTAATCTTTCTGATTTACTGATAGGCAAATCAAAATTTGTTTTCCTGAGGGCATATCATCCTTTTTCTATTCCTAAGCATTTGGGAAAATCCTTATTTCCCTTGAAGAATTCCTTTTATTTGGGAGGGTGACTCTCTATAAATTCCATTATTACCTAAGTGTCTAAACCCTTGGGAAGAAGGTTGGCTTTAGAATCAGACATGGTTTCCAGGAGGAGGTACCTGACTGAAGCAGGCTCGCAGACCGTCCTCCTCGGGTAAGGGCAAAACACCGGACAGAGCCCTCAGGACCAAGGTCCTGGTGCCTGCTCTTCCCATCAGGATGTCAGGTCTGTCACTTCAGCAGTCACCTTAATCTTGTGGGTGTAAGTTTACTCCTCTAAAAACAGGGAAATTGAACTAACTTATCTCTGAGTTTTAGTCAAGCTCCTTTAATCCATCTTAGGGTGGATGCAGCAGAGCATCACTGGGACAAGTGACAGAACACATAGGCATCTTAGTGGCACCTGGTTTGTCTTTATCCTGGTGACCCAGTGCACCGTACAATGGGTGGTGTTCCCATTCTTGCTTTTCTCACCCAGATGCTTACTTCCAAAGTAGCAACCTTTCCCTGCAACTCCACGGCGAGCAGGCTGTACGCCAACCTTTGCCTTGACTTTCACTACTTCCATGCTTTGCTTCTGTTTGCCAGGGTCCTTACTGTTCTGTGTTGTAGGTGTCTGTCTAAGGCATTTTGGACCGAGGCAGGGTAGAATCACATGTCAGTAAATAGCGTAATGGAAAGAGGAAAGACTGGAGCCAGATGTGCTGAGTTCGTTCCACCACTGACTAGCTGTGACCTTTGACAGCCCTCCCGAGTCTTGGCTTCTTCAGTGGTAACATGGGTGAATCCTTTCTTTCAAGGTTGACATAAGAATTAGGTGAGGTAACAACAAAAGCTAATCCCCTTCTATTTTGCCTTTCCTGATTTAGTCCTGAAACAAATTAGGAGACCTTAGTTGACTGCTCTAACTCTGGGGTGGGCTCTGTCTCACCCTGGATCTCTATTTCTTACGACTATACCATTTGTATCACTCTGGATACGTGAGCGCCCCAACCCTTCCTCTCCATGTCTGCTACTAGGGGTTAAATTATAGGGAGCCTGACAGTTGAAAGGCACTGATTCCACACACTTCCCATGAGCAAAACACAATTTGGTGGTTAAAATCAGGAACCAGGCACTAGGGAACGGTTTCTGATTCTGTTTCTGAGCTGGTCAAATGATATTTGAAATCCCTACCTTTATGAAACAGAGCCAAGTGCATTTGCCGTCTACGAATCCTACAGGGATGTTTGATGGATTTGCAAATTGCTTTAGAGTCCTCAGATGAAAGGTGCTATAAATTTAAATCACTAATGTGGGAAAACACACTCAGGATAAGGCACTTTCTAACCTCTCTGTAACCTAGTTTTTTTCCTAAACATAAGCAAACACCCTTGAGATTCACAGGATGAGCTTCTTCTGTGAGTAGAGATCTTGAGACGCCTGTGAGCGATAGTCCTATCATATGCACAATCAATATTTCCATCCACAAATAGCAAGTAGTAAGTGCCCGCAGGGTGCTCTGAGATAAAGCAATGGCCGCGTGCTTCCTAAGTCCGGTGGGAAAGGTTAATTTCATTTTTAAAAGAGATTTAAGAGACTATTTATCTGAAATCCTTTACTTTTAAATCTTCAAAATGCAGAATTTATAGGCCTGAAAATCATTTCCAACAAGCTTTGATAATATCTTTAGTGTTTATGACCAAGTCTAGGTGGTGCTGAAAAACACAAACCTCTTTTTGCCCTGCAGCCCTTCTGTCAGCAAAGAAATGCTGTGCAAACCCGAGGGCAGCATCTACATGTTGGGAGGATAGCGCTTTGGGGGCAACGTTACTGGAAGGAGCCTTGCTTTTTTCTCAGAAAGACTGGCATGATGTTCCCAACCCCTTTTGAAAGAGGTCCCAATTTTCAAAAGACCAGCTAACTCAAACCTCTTCTTGCCCTGTGTAGGTTACACCATGACAGTAGGTGTAGTAGTTAGGACGCCTTCCTCTTCTGGAAGATAGAAGTGAACATTTGAGACCTAA
Source organism: Lepilemur ruficaudatus (assembly GCA_963574885.1). Lineage (NCBI taxonomy): Eukaryota > Metazoa > Chordata > Mammalia > Primates > Lepilemuridae > Lepilemur > Lepilemur ruficaudatus. Next base: position 523 of record CAUYRT010099826.1, on the reverse strand, counting down.
AAATGACCATGACTTAAGCTAAAGAAACTTTTAAAATCCTGTTAATTATAGTGCAGCCACTACAGAAAACAGTATGGAGGCTCCTCAAAGACCTGAAAATAGAACTACCACATGACCTGGCAGTCCCACTGTTGGGTAGAAATCCAAAGGATGGGAATTCAGTATATTGAAGAGATAGCTTCACTCTCATGTTTATTGCAGCACTATTCACAATAGCCAAGATATGGAATCAACCTAAGTGTCCATCAGCAGATGAGTGGATGAAGAAACTGTGGTACATATACCCAATGGAATATTATATGGCCACAAAAAGAATGAAATCCTGCCATTTGAAGCAACGTGGATGGGACTGCAGAACATTACGTTAAGTGAAAGAAGCCAAGCACAGAAAGACGAATCTCACATGTTCTCACTATTATGTGGGGGCTAAATATTAGAAATAATTGATCTCATGGAGACAGAAAGTAGAATGACGGTTATCAGAGGCTGGGAAGGGTAGCTGGGAGGTGGGGGATAAAGTGGG
>CAUYRT010099819.1:0-26952 GCA_963574885.1 Lepilemur ruficaudatus | reverse complement strand
CAGTTAAATATATTCCAATCCTCATTCAAACATTTCACTCCAACCTTCCAGTGCTCATTCAAAGATATACAACCCTTTCTCCCTTACTCCTTCCCTAGCTGAGACTAGAACCTGGGAGCTGGAAAGGTAAAGGATTTCCTGCCTCTTTTTATTCCTGTTCCCCGTCCCTAGATTACAATGTTGGACATTAGGATCCTCTCTCTGTTGGGTCCCACTCTCTCTTCCCCTCCAGAGGGGGACTCTTAGGCAGGATTTTAATCAGATCTTTATCTTCTATGGCATCCCCATGTGGTCCACAGGAAATGCATGCTCACTCTTTGCCCTATAGAGGGATTGCAGTAACCACTCCTGCCTCACCCTTGGGCTTGAAGCCAGGACAGTCTGTTATCCACTATGAGTTGATTTTTGTGAGAGATGAGAGGTGCCGATCATTTCAGTCTTCTACATGTGGTTATCCAGCACCATTTATTGAATAAGGATTCTTTTCCCCAGTGTATGTCTTTGTCTGCTTTCTGAAAGATTAGATGGCTATATGAGAATGGTTTTATATCTGGGTTCTCAGTTTTGTCTCATTTGTCTGACTCTGTTCTTGTGCCAATTTCATGGTGTTTTAGTTACTATAGCCTTGTAGTATAGTTTGAAATCTGGTCAAAAAGTGGGCAAAGGACATGAACAGAAACTTTTCAAAAGAAGATAGACTAAAGGCCAACAAACATATGAAAAAATGCTTAACACCTCTAATCATCAGGGAAATGCAAATCAAAACCACAATGAGATATCACTTAACTCCAGTGCCAAAATAATGTTGATGGGGATGCGGAGAGATAGTAACACTCAGACACTGTTGGTGAGACTGCAAACTAGCACAACCTCTGTGGAAAGTGATATGAAGATACCTCAAAGAGCTACAAGTAGAACTACTATTTGATCCAGCAATCCCACTACTGGATATTTACCCAAAGGAACAAAAGACATTCTATAAAAAAGATATCTGCCCTAGGATGTTTATAGCAGCACAATTCACAATTACAAAGATGTGGAAACAACCCAAGTGTCCATTAGTACATAAGAGGATTAATAAAATGTGGTCTATATATACCATGGAGTTCCACTCAGCCACAAAAAAACATGGTGATCTAGCACCTCTTGTATTACCCTGGATAGAGCTGGAGCCCATTCTACTAAGTGAAGTATCACAATAATGGAAAAACAAGCACCACATGTACTCACCATCAAACTGGTACTAACTGATCAACACTTATGTGCACATGTAGTAGTAATATTAATCAGGTGTTGGACAGGTGGGAAGCGGGAGGAGGGAATGGGTACATACACACCTAGTGGGTGCAGTGTGCACCGTGTGGGGGATGGACATGCCTGAAGCTCTGACTCAGGTGAGGCAAAGGCAATATATGTAACCTAAACATTTGTACCCCTGTAATATGCTGAAATAAAAAATAAAAAAATATATAAATTACCAAATAAAAGATAAGCAGGAGTCAAAAGATTAGATTTTCTTTGAACCCTTCCTAATTACGTGCCTTGATCAGTATCCATAAGCTCCCTGAGTGCTGTTTCCTCATCTGTAATAGAAATAATAAGTTATAGCTTTCTATGTCTTTTACAGTACGTCATAGTGAAAAGATAACATGTTTACTGTAAATATTATATCAACATACACTAGCCTTATTATAACAATTGACTATTTCATAACAGAAACATTCTTATGGATCCTGTTTTCTTTTTAGTATGTGTGAATTGCTTTGGTCTTCTAAGTATTGAAATGATCAGTAGTGAAATAACCAGAAATGAATACCAAAGTCAAAATTTACTATTACAACTTATTCATTAAGGCTTATCAGAATATCCACCAAGCATTTTTTTAAAGTGTTACCATTTGAAAAAAATGGCAGCTTCTGAGAGTTTATTTTTTAACTGAAATTAGTAAAGAGATATAAAGCATCTGAAAACAAAAGCATGTCAAAGTTTTCCTTGTAATGAGCACAAAAGACATATTTGCTAGGGTAGACATTTTAAGAAACCAGTGAAATGAGTTTTGTGTTGAAAGAAGCTTTTTGTTGAAGATTATTGCTTTTATTCAGATTCAGATGAAATTGTTTGCTTTAGTTAGACAATGAATTTCTTCCCCAGGAGTAATTTCCTTGCAAAGTTATTTTTATTAGTAGCAATTTATATCTAATGTTAGGACAGAATGATAATAGAGGCACTTTGCCATAGGTTTTCCAGGGGTGGTTCCCTCAAACCTGGAATTCTTGTATGCTCAATGAAGTGCGGAGGACTCCTAGAGCAGAAGGCACCTGAAAGACTGACCTCTGCTGGCTACTCCTTCATTTCTTTTTTATTTCTATCTCTTCTTCCTCATCTCCCTCCTTCCCCAGTCAACTGCCTCACAGATTGACTCTAGCTATGGATTTGAGTAATGCAATATACATGAAAGTGTTTAACTCTCTCCCAAGGGAGTGTCTCCATTCTAAAAGAATCTCCGATTCATTGAGGAGGGACCACGTTTGAGCAGACGGACCTCTAGTGCTCCTTGCCTATTCAAATCTCATTCCGCCCTTTTTCTCTCCCCCTAAGACGCAGGCAAATGGATCTCACCTGTTAAGCAAATGGATCTCACCTCATGTAGCAGCCTTCAGTCCCACAGCATCACCTCCGCCTTTGTTGTCTGCACTCTGGCTTTCGCTGCTCAAGAGTAAAAGCATCATAGCAAAAAAAGAAAAGAAAAAAAAAAAAAAACACACGACATTTACGTGGAGAGATGAAAGCAAAGCAAATATTTAAAGCTGCTAATCGTACACCCCCCAAAAGAATCTTCTTTACATATTTCCTAAATGGGAAAATACATATACAATGCTATGTCCAGAAAAACATTAACAAAATAATTTTGAAATGTATGCTGTTCAATTTAAATAATAATATTAGTGATAAAGTATGATAGTTCAATGAACATGGAAATGTTTACAGTGTTTTTCCAGAATTATTCAATTTTAATGTTGAAAAATCATTCAAAAGTATCCTTGTGTCTTGTATGTGAGGACCTTCGGTGATGAAATGACTTAGCAAACAAAGGATTTAGCAAACTCAAAAAGAGTCTCTTCTCTCCCAGTCCCTTGTGTGTGTATGTGTGTGTTTTATACAAAATCACACACTTTTTAGGTTTCTTACACGTCTTATTAGAAAATTGTTGTTGAAATTGTCAACTTGAGACCTGCCCGGGGCCATTGTAACTCCCTTAAGGATCAAAAGAGACGAACAAGAGGAGAGAAACCAACAGCATTCCCATTTCCTGCAGACTTCATATTCCCCATATCATAACTAGTGACATCATCTTGGTTCCTTCACTCCCTCACAGTTCATCACGTGAATTTTTGGCATGAACTTCTGACTCCACATTCCCCTCAGGTTGCAGCACGCATGTCCCTCCAGATTATTCACCTAGTTGCTGGATGTGCTTCACTGTTTCACTGCCTGCCCCTCACCCACTGTGTCCTCGAATTCTGACTAAGCATGTAGACTTTGACTTCTATAATTTGGAATTGTCCAAACAAGACTATCCAGTTTCTCCGGAAAAGCACAAAACTTCAGCTTCCCAGTAGTGGCCTGAAGGCCATTCCCATAAATACACAGCTTTCTAGAGGTCCTGGGTCACATGCTGCCCAAACTCCATGAGTCCCTTCTCACAGGGATTATGGACCACTGTGCTTTCTGCTCATACATTGCTACTCAACCCAGGAATTGAGGTCACTCCTAGTGCTTCAGGCTAAGGATACTCACTGAACAGGTAAGCCTGAGTCCAGAGAATCATAACCTCCAAATCCTGAGGAGAAATCCATGTCTCCCAGGAAAATCTGACCTCCCCTCCTCCTATGGGAGACATTGCCTAACACAGAACAGAGATACGGTGAAGGACCAATGCCCTTAGGAGACTATAAATTCACCAGCTCAGGTCTCTACACTTAGCCTCTCCATCCACCCACTCTCCCCCTCCTCCTCACTCCACCTTTCACTCAGCCTTGGAGCTCAAGGAATAGGCTAATGGGAGAACACTGACAACGCCCCTTTGCATGACTAAGTTCTTCATAGGATAGTGATATTAAATTGGCATTCATATATAAAAAAACAGCAATTTTAAGTAAATATTTTCCATTTATATGTCAGATGTGTTTTGATGTCTCTTTTTATTATTTACTTACGTATGCAAAAATTTTGTGCAAATATATGAAATTATACACTGGGCAAACTAAGAGCAGTTAATCGTAAGATTGTAACTGCACTGAATTTGTTTCTATGGAAGATAGAAGAAATCAAATCTTAGGTGCTGGAATCAAATTGCCTGAGTTCACACTCCAACTCTACTATTTGCTTCCTCTGTAACCCAGGCAGGCTATTTAACCTGGTAGTCCTCATGTGTAAAGTGGAAATAATAACAGCATCTACAGCATAGACTTGTTCTCTAGAGAAGTCTGTGCATGAAAAACATTTAGCACACCACCTGGCACATGTGAGTGCTTAGTAAATGTATACTGCATTTCTAAAATAAGATTATTGAAAAGAATATTTCCTTTAGAAAGAAAAGACTCTATGGAAACAATCCAAATATGCTTCAATGGGGAAATGGTTTAAAAAACTGGTATATCCTTCTCATGGAATACTACTCAGCAATAGAAAGGAATAAAGTCTTGGTACAACTAGGATGGATTTAAAGGGAATAATGCTAAGTAAAAAAGCCAATCATATAATCTCACATAATATATGATCACACTATAATAATATAACATAATTGAAATGACAAAATAATAAAGATGGAAACAGATTAGTGCTTGCCAGGGGTTAAGGGAGGGGAGAAGTAGTAAAGTGGCTTTGGCTGTAAAAAAAAATAGCACAAGGAGTCCTTCTGGTGCAAGTGTTCTTGACTGTAGTGGTCGCACAAATCTGAAAATAATGCAAACACACGCATAAATATGCACATGTAAAACTGGTAAGATCTAAATAAATTCTGTGGACCGTGGTATCAATGTCAGTTTCCTGGTTGTGATATTGTACTACAGTTATGCAAGGTGTTTGTTATCTTTTGGTGAAACTGAATGAAAACTTCATAGAATCTTTCTATTACCTCCTACCACTGCATGTAAATCTACAATTATCTCAAAACAAAACGTAATAAAATAAACAACTTCGAAGATGATTTTCTGGGGCTCCTAGAATTAAGTAATGCTGCCTTTAGTTTTTTCTTATTCAAGATGAAGACTTGAGAAAAATCCCTAAGGAAAAATGTATTTGTGGAAATACATCTTAGAGCTGTTGAAAATTCTAAAACTAAAAGCCTAGACTTGATAGGCAAATAAGTTGCTTTGGTTGATGTTTTTTTTCATTCAAAAAGAAAAGAGTAAAATTAGGCATTCATTGACAATTTACTTGCAATCTAAACACTGAATGTGGTGAGCGAATGCTGATTTTTCTGACTTCCTGCCACCAAATCCAAAAATAACTCATCCTAGGCACCAGACATCTACAAGCTGAAAGTCTGAAATTAATTGTGCCTGGGAACTTTTTACACGTGTGTGTGCGCACACACACAAACAAAGGAAAAGCAGCCAGAAGTTAGAAGGAAATGGGAATAGGAAACAGATTTTGTTTGTAGATGTCATTCCTGCCCTTCCCACCTGGCTTTCTTATAATGCCAGAAGTTTCTTCTTAGGTCCTCATTTCCTCCAAGTTATTTACCAGAGTTTAAGACTGAGTCTTATAGGTCACCAGGGAAGGAATGCTGACTGCTGGTGTTTACCTGGGTAGCATCGGCCAGCCTGAATCAATGCGCCCATGATCCTGTGAGTATTCCAGAGGGTCTGGCATTTGCTTCAGTGTTGTTTGCTGGACAAATGCTATTCCCTCGCTGTTGTGATGTTCTGCATTAGTAAACTTATGCCGATTTGTTTACAAGTTTTCCACCTCATCTAAGACGCTGACAACAATTCCCTATGTTTTTCCCTGCCTCCCAAAAGTCCTTCATTCAAACAGCCACAGACAGACTTATACTACAAAGTCCTCAAAGCCCCAACTGCCAACATCTCCCTGACAAGAACATAGTGTGTACATCACAGTCGAAAAACAGGAGAAACTGTGCAGTTGATAAAAAAAAAAAAATCACTGTGCTATCAACTTGGAATAAATGGAATTTAAATTGTCTACCAAAACAATGCTTTTCAAACTACTTGAAAGGAAGAACCAATTGCAGAATGATAAAACTGTAAATTTCCATAAAAATAAATTACTAGAAAAAAAGGATGAAGACATAAAAAAATATAAGCCCAAAATCGTATTATTGAATTGACAGACATAGATTCCCGTGTCAAATTCCTGTGGAAATTTCTAAACAATGAATTCTCAATTTCTGCATTAATTTTAGTACGAGCCATTCATGAACCAGCAGGTCCACCTACCACTTCTTGAGTAGCACTGAACTGGAGGACATTCTACAATCTGGTCATCCTTCTTCACTTCCATAATCTTGTCCAATTCTGACCTTTAGATGACCTCTTTGCTGGTTCTTTTCACCATTGCTGCCCTTAAAGAAAGACTTAAAAAAGATTCCAAGTCTACGTGGTTCTCCTTACATGCATATTGTCACACTTAAAAAAAATGACAGAGCTGAATTATTAATTGACCTTTACTTTCTCGATGGTTAAAAGGCCCCTACAAGGTAGGAATTATCTCAGGAAAATCAAAGTGAATTAACTTGTAAGTTACAGGACCAGATGTTAAGTCCTGATATTGTTTTTTCTAAATCTGAATGTTCTCTACAACACTTTCGTCCACTACTCTAATATTCTAAGAAGTTATTGCACCTGTGTAAATCATTTTGGTATGTGGTCATCTATATTTCCTAACATAAAGAGCTCTGTACATTTTTAACACTCCCTTCCATTACTATTTAATTATTCATTTATGTATTTTTTTCTCCCTCCAAGAGAGAATACTCTCTTCAAAGGCAGGGACTCTGCCTACTGACATTTTATATCTTCCACAGTATCGAGGACAGGACACAAATCAACATGCAGTAAATACAGAATAAAGAAACTAACATTTAGTTCTCTTATTTTTAGTTGAAACTGTATATATGAAGAATATCATATTGTCAGAGAGAAATAAAATAATACTTCAAAATGAAAGGAATATTTTAAACACAAAATAAAAATACAACTATATAATTTTAATTCTCTTTCATGATTGAAAAGGTCTTCTAATATCTTAGAAATCAGTTCTTATTGCCTTGGCCAAATATATGTAAGTGAGCAGTTGCAGTTTATTTGTTTTTTTCTTAAATGGGACCATTCAGCCAAGCATTTTGGTAGACCCTGGAGACAACATTGAATTTACACCTTGGTCAATAAGGACGCTTAGTCAATAACAAGACTACCCCAGCTGTTGCACTAACCCCAAGAAGCAACTGATGACCAAGTTGAATGGTTTTCCAATGTACACTGCCATCTTGGACTCGCTTTTCAGTTGACAGAATCCCTACAGCTGTTTTAAAAAGCTTTTTACTTTTTATTTTGCCAAAGCCTCTTTAAACATTGCTTGTGAACACTGAAGCTTTTTTCAAACAAATTGGAGCTTTTTATATCTCTAAAGCAGCTGTGAGGACTTCACATTTTCACAAAGGGAATAAAAGATGGAGGCTGTAGAGAGTGGCTTATGGGAGTTTTTGTCCTTACAAATAAAATGTCTTAATAAGTTTATTCATGTAAACAAAATAACAGGGAATGACAGAAACCACAAAGAATAATTTACCATCTTCACCAGTATAATTATACCAATGGATTCTGTCTACTCCTATGGAGAAGAAAAAAAGAAAATAAATAACACTAATGCTCTAAAATCTCACGTTAGAAAATGATACTTATATTTCTAATTAAGGTTCTAGGCACAATTCTAACAGATCAAGGTGATACATATTATAATTCCAGAAAGTTTTTCTAGTATTCCAGGCCAACTTTACAGTATCAAATTGTAGTATACACAAAAGATAGCAAATAAGGCTGTTGAAAACTACTATGTATCTATCACATCATTTGGGAGGAGAGTTCCAAAGTCTCTTGATTTTTTTCATTACTTAATTTTTTGAGATAGATGTATATTTTTGATTGACACAATGATTGTACATATTTATAGGGTACAGTATGGTATTTTGATACTTGTATACAATGTGTAATAATCAAATTGGATAATTAGCATATCCATCACCTCAAAACTTTATCATTTCTTTGTGTTGGTAACATTTAAACTCCTCTCTTCTAGCCATTTGAGCAAAATACAATACATTAGTGTTTACTATAGTCTCCCCACAGTGGTATAGAACACCAGCACTTATTCCTCCAATCCAGCTGTAACTTTGAATTCCTTAGCCAACTTCTTCCTATCCTAGCTCCCAACTATCCTTCCCAGCCTCTGATAACCACTCTTGTTCTCTCTACTTCTATTAGATCAACTTTTTTAGATTCCACATATAAGTAAGAACATGCCTTATTTATCTTTCTGTGCCTGATTTATTTCACTTAACATGATATCCTCCAGGCTCATACATGTTGTCATGAATGACATGATTTCATTCTTTTGTATGGCTGAAGATTATTCCATTGTGTACATATGCCAAATTTTCTTTATGTATTCACCCACTGATGGACACTTACGTTGGTTTCATATCTTGGCTATGGTGAATAGTGCTGCAATAAACATGAGAGTGCAGTGATCTCTCCAACATACTAATTTCTTTTCCTCATCACATCTTGATAATAGCCTCTTCATTCATAGTCTGTGTCTTCAGTAATTGAATTGAACATATATTTCTAAGAAAAACATGCTATTTTTATAAGCTATTTAATTATACAATTTAGGTATTAAATCCCTACTCCCAGAAAACCTGGGAACAATTTCCAATATACTTACATGGTGATTTTAACTTTTTTATTTAAGTATGCATCTATATTGTGGAAGCAGCACCAGAGTACTGAAAGGAGAAAGGAATAATCTTTATTTTTCTGATACAACTAACCTCATAATGTAGTCTATGTTAACATGCTTTGGCAATAATTGACCATTAAATATTATGTCCTCGATGGACATGGAGAACTTTTCATGACATAACATTTTTGTTTCGAAAAAATAAACATTTGAATTGATAACATTTGGGGCGTAGGCGGTACACCCACATCCGAGAGATGTGGTGAGCACTATGAAGGGAAGGGGCATGCTTGAAATGTATTTGGGGATGGGTATTAGGGGTCTCAATAGGCGGTAGGAAATCCTCTAAAACTGATTTATGTGAATAGCTGTACAACTTGGTAAATTTACTAATAACCATTTAATTGTACACTTAAAATGGAGTAAAGACATGATATGTAAATTACACTTCAATAAAGAAAAAAGAACATATACAATAGTAAATAAATATGGATAGTGTCCAACTTTATTAGTCATTGGGGAACTACAAATTAAAACTCCAGTAAGATATCACTTCTCTTTTATCAGAATAGCTAAAATTAAGACCAATGATAAAAAAAATGAATTGATAACAAATGTAAGAAATTACTTATAAGGCCCAAATGATGTTCACTGACCATATAATGGCTAGATTTTTCTTTGTTCATGATTTCTAGATGTACTATAGCTCTTCTCAGAGACATATATGACATAATCCTGTTCTATTTTTTATTATATGGAAGCACATATCCCATGGCTGACTGGAACCCAATGGGTCTTCATGAGCATTTATCAAGTAAATGAATGAATAGGTGGATGAATGACTGAATAAAAACACAAATATAACTATGCCTAACCAGAACTGACTAGAATGTTATATTAGCTTTTTTTGCTTCTTGAGATCTCTTAGTGTATCCAGCATGGTGATTTTCAGACTCTAGGCACTAAATAAGAATTTGTTTTTATTGAGACAATGTGGTTAACACTCTCTACCCCTCCCAAATATACCACAAGTGCTTGCATTTTAAAATTTTATATTCGTAAAGTTTCATTGCATTCTTTATTTTTCGTATTAAAAATGCCTGCTCAACTGGAAGGATTTTAAATTTCTCTCATAGGTTTTCATAAATATCACCTCCATTATGCAACAAGTCCATTTTACACATTATAGTTTGGAATTCCGTGTTTAACAAACAACAATCCGTTGTGCGACAAGGTGTCTACAGTTACTGGAGATAGTCTACATATGTTAAAAATGCAAAGACTGTGGATAACAGAAAATGAAGATCCCTGCCAGGCACTCGGGCACAGAGGGTTGTGCCAAAGGTCATGGTCTCTGGTGTCAGACTGCCTGGCTCTGAATCCCAGCCTCACCCTTTCTTGGCTTTGTTTCAAAAGGAAAATAGTCTCCTTGTGCCTCAGTTTGCTCATACGTAAGACAATAGCTCTATCCCATAAGCTCATGAGGACAATTAAATGAGAACGTGCATGTAAAACCCCTGGCATACAAAAGTGTTGAATAAACGTTAGCTGTTACCGTCATTACAGAGAATCCATACTCTTTTTCTGGGAAATGGACAGCATTTCAAAATAACCTGTATTTTTCCAGTATCACTTGCCCTGAAGTTGATTTGTGAATTAAGTATTTTTCCTTTTCTAAATTTAATGTAGATTAAAGTTTTGTATTTCATTCTTGTTCCAGCATTATTATAGGCATATTTGTGGAAGATGAGAGAATTATAACTAATGAAGATCCTTTCCTTGGAAAAAGGAAGGCATTTATTCTGGAAGGCAGAAAGCTGGCACTGATACCCTCTCACTTGCCTTCTGTCCCCTCTTGCCATCCCTCCCCCCTCCTTTCAATATTCTCTCTTCCTGCTAGTTCTTCACATCCTTGTGATGTTACTTCATTGTAGAACAATGTGATTAAAGGCTATTTGTCACTAACATATTAAGAATATGTCATACTTCTCATGCTGTTTGCATTTTTAAAGAGGCTTTTCTGTAATCGCTGTGCTTACTATATTGTGCAAGTCTTAATAATGAAATTTCAGTCACTGTAGTATCAACTATATAATAGAGAGAGAGATACTCGTGGAGTATATGGGGGCAAACACACATTTTACAAAAGGCAAGAGAAGCAAACCTGAAAACGAGGGCCTGGTAAGTCTAATATCAACAGTAAAATAATAAAACAGGCCCGATGAGATGAAATTTATCAAAATCTGGAGGGTGATGGAATCATGAGCAATAAGCAGCACGGTTTTATAAAGAGCAAATCATACTCGACACAATCAATAGCTCTTTTCAGCAGAACGGCAAAATTAGAGGATGAAGGGAATCAGGCAAATGTTGCCTATTTGCACTACCACAATGCATTTAAAATGGTCTCAGCAAATTTTAAATTCAACTGTAGATAAAACTGATTCAGCCCTGAATGCTTTCTAAAAAGGCCTGAAAAAATGTAAAATGTCATAGATAATGACAATGCAGGCCGTCGTGGGATGCTAGAGTTAATAAAGCTCATTCACTGCATTTCCTAAACTGATGAAAGCGGGGAAAGTATATCAGAATTGTGTATAACGTGCTTAGTGAATAGCACATTTCATAGAACCCAATTAGGTAGATTTTAAAATACAATGGATAATCTAAGAGGATCCTAAGTGAGATTGCTGTAACAACTATCTTTCGACTATAATAAAACAGACCTAGATAAAGGGGAAAGCCCTCAGAGAGTCAAGAAATTTTTGGTTATGTTTTCTCTCTGCCTCCTCTAACTGCCTTCTTCCATGACTCATTTAACTATCTGGAATTCTTCCTCCAACCCTGACTTTAGGACTGAGTAGGATATGGAAGGAATCTGATCATGTCCACTGAATAGCTTGACTCTTTGACCAGAACTTGATGAGACAAATCTATAGAAACTTTCTTCAACTTTGGCACCCCTGGTTCCTAGATACACATGTAATCACAGCTTTGGTTGAGAGATGCTCTCTTGGCCCATAGTCTGTTGAGAGAAACAGAGAGAGAGAGAGAGAGAGAGAGAGAGAGAGAGAGAGAGAAAGAGAGAGAGAGAGAGAGAGAAGAGAGAGAGAGAGAAGTAAATAAGTAATCACAGGAAAATGAAATAAGAATAATAATACCAGTGTGTAGAAAATTCTAGAGCAACTCAAATAAATAAGAGATTGCTATAGGGAACTGGGTAATTTTCAAAGAGGTGACATTTGGTCTGGGCCTTCTTGAAAATGAGGTAGAGAAGAGGTGGGACTAGAAACTCTGCTGCAGCAAGGGACAGCAGACACGAAACTCTCCTCGTGGATATGATGAGAATAACTCCTGTTCCAGCCCGCTAGAACGGTGCTTAGAAGAATAGAAGGAAAGGCGCACCTGACAGAATTTTGTAAAACATTTTATAAATACAAGAGATTTTAATTACACTATAAGTAGTTAAAAATTGCTTTAAAATAAAATTACCTAGCAGGCTGAAAATTAGGTGAGCTTAAACCCAACCGCCTAACTTCAGCATAAACCCACGGCTCTAACCCTGTTTCTAACCACGAGCAGGGTGGGAAGATGCCACACGCAGAGCAGAGCCTGAGTTCTGTTATGCGTACACGTCCTCCCAAACAGAGCGTGACTCACATGTGTGGGATACAAAGCCTCCTACGGATCAGCATGGATTCACAGGCAGCAGCTGCCACTATCCTCCTCTGCAGTATGTTCACTGTGAAGAGAGGGGTAGAGCGTTCCCATCATCCAAGCTTAAAAGCTTAGAATCACCTTGGACTCCTTCCCTCTGTGCTGTGATTTCATACTAATTTATCGTGTTTCTTGTTCTCATCTTTTCATTTCTTTTCATGTTGGCAGCAGCAAATCTAACTCCTCACTTGGACGAATACGAGGCTCCTTACCTGGGGTCTTCCATCAGGTTACCCAGCCACTCTCCCTCCTCCAACCCTCCCTGCAGACCAACTTGGTATGTAAAAATGCTGCTTTCGTGCTTTGTGCTCTTATTCAAAATTCATCAATAACTCCCTATTACCAATACCAGTGATTCCCACGCGTCATTTTCCTGAAAACTGTGTCTGATAATTGCTTAAAATGCAGATTCCAGAATGTTTTTTCCCATTCTGATTCAGTGATGGTGTGGTCTTGGAATCTTCGTTTTTTAACAAACAAAAATTTGGTATTAGTTTTATTACTAAGTGTTTTGAGGATAATCCTATGATGGGGACAATCCTATGATGATCTTCTTGGGGTCTATACCTGAACTTTAAATACCTGTTACCAAGCATCATTTTAGGGTCACATAATCATTTCATTTAGACATGATTATCAACACTAGTCTATAATTTGTGTGTGCATATAATATATATCTACCTATTTATCTATATATTTAAACATACTGTACTTTGTAAATAAAATACCCACTGAGATGTCTTTCTGGTCCTCCAGGGGCTGCTAACTGGTGTAGGAATATCTGTTGAAATGATTCATAGTTAAAAGAAAAAGATGCTAATTTCTATATATTCATGTTCAAAGGAAGCTTGATTCATGACCCTAGAATCTCACAGTTTAAATAAGTCTCCACAAAGCACCTTTTCCTTTCAGCAAGGGAGGGCAGTCTTCCTGAGAAGAGTTAAGTCATCAGATAATAACTATTTCTTTCACTTCTCCTCTACTGAGTGAGGTTGTGTAGTGGTGGAACATTTAACTTATCCCTCCCCTCCAGTGCCCAATCTATCACCCCCAATCTGGAGACTGGTAACTGTCTTCTGTCTGAAGGTGGTGAAATGATCAAGCAGCAGACATGCCTGATGTGGCCAGGAAATGGTCAGGAAACAGATGATGAAACTGAGACATGTTGCAGAGAAATAGCTTACATTCTCAGGACTTAGCCCTCAAGTATTCATGAGTTTGCCAGGTGTGGTGGCTCACACCTTTAATCTCAGTGACTCAGAGGTTGAGGTGGGAGGATCACTTGAGGTCAGGAGTTCAAGACCAGCCTGGGCAACATTTCTAAAAAAGTGAAATAAAATAAATATTAGCCAGGCACAGTGTTGTGAGCCTGTAGTCCCAGCTCTTTGGGAGGCTGAGGTAGGAGGATTGCTTGAGCCCAGGAGTTCGAGGTTGCAGTGAGCTATGACCCTGCCACAGCACTCCAACCTGGTTGACAGAGTATCAAGACCTCATCTCTAAACAAAACAAAAAGACAAGGAAAGAGTGTATTATAAAAGTATTCAAACAAATTTATACAGCTCATGGATGTCTACTTAAATAAAACAAAAAAGAATTCATGAATTTGACATGAGTCGAATGAATGCCACACTAGGTAAACTGGAGTTAGAGGAGCCTAGAAGTGAGAGGTTGTAGGATACACAGTGTCAAAGCAAAATAAGCAAATGGCCATTAGCCTGGGGTTGTTCCTGTACTCAAAACCCCTAGCAAGCAAACTGAAACTTAGGGACATTTCTTGTAACAGATTAATTTTTTAATTGACAAATAAAATTGTATATATCATGCACACGTTTTAAAATGTATATATGTTATAGAATGTCTCAGCTGAGCTAATAACATATGTATTACCTCACATACATATAATTTTTTAAGCGATGAGAAAACAAAATCTACTCTCTTAGTGATTTTTAGAATACAATACATTGTTAACTATAGCCACTGGTTTTGTACAGATCTGTTGAACTTATTCTTCCTATCTAACTGAAATTTTGTATCCTTTGACCATCTCTCTAGCTCCCAAACCCTAGCCCCAGGTAACCACCACTCTACTCTCTGCTACTATGAGTTAATTTTTTTTAGATTCCACCTTTAATTGGGATCGTGTGGTATTTGTCCTTCTGTGTCGGGTTTCTTTCACTTAACATAATGTCCCCCAGGTTCTTTCATGTTGTTGCAAATGAAAGAATTTCCTCTTTTGTAAGGCCAAATAGTATTCTACTGTGTATATATACCATATTTTCTTTATCCAACCATCTGTTGATGAACACTTAGGTTGATTCCATATCTTGGCTATTTTGAATAGTGCTACAATAAACATGAGAGTGCAGATATCTCTTTGACACACTGATTTTATTTCCTTTGTATGTATACCCAAGTAGTAAGATTGCTGGATCACATGGCTATTCTATTTTTAGCTTTTCTATGAAGACTCCATACTGTTTTCCATAATGACTGGACTAATTTGCGCTCCTGATGACAGTGTGCAAGGGCACCCTTTTCTCCACATCCTTGCCAACACTTGTTTGCTCATATAGTTTTGATAATAGCCATTGTAACAAGTGTGAGGTGATATCTCATTGTAGGTTTGATTTGCATTTCTCTAATAATTAGTGATGTTTAGCATTTTTTTCATATACCTATTGGCCATTTATACATCCTCTTTTGAGACATATCTATTCAGGCTCTTTGCTCATTTTTTAGTCGGGTTATTTATTTTCTTGCTATTGAGTTGTTTAAGTTCGTTATATATTTTGAATATTAACCCCTTATCAGATGTATGGTTTTCAAATATTTCTCCCATTCCATAGGTTGTCTCTTCACTCTGTTGATTGTTTGCTATGCAGAAACTGATTAATTTTGAATCAAGCTACAGCCAATCATACACAGCCAACTAGCCCATTGGTTATATAACTTGGGACTGCCTATGAGACCATGCCCATATAAGACAAACACTTAGCTGTAGCTAAGCAAGTAGTTTCTTTACTTTGCTTTTGTGTTCAGCCTACTGATTACTGCTCAGACTACTGGAGTCAAGATCTCTGAACCTCTTCTGGTTTTGAGAGCCGCCCATTTCATTGATCAATCTTTGCTCAAATAAAGTCTGTTAAATTTATTTTGTCTAAAGTTTTTCTTTTAACAATAGCCATACGTGGAGACAATGAAACGAGCAGACTATATCTCAGCAGGTTCACCAGGCCAGAGAACAGAACAGTAGAAGGCTTCAAAGAACCATCAAATGAACCCCATGAAAGATCTAGCATTTGGAGGTCCACAGGCCAGAGAGAACCAATAGCCACATTTGGTTGGACAATTGTATGACAATCACAAGAACAAACTGTACCCTCCTGTAGCTACAAACAGCGCCTGAGACTAAAAGAGGCCTGACACTCTCCCAGGATATCCATTTTTAAAAATCTTAAATGAGCCTCTCCACAGCCATGTAGAACCTCTGCTCTGTTTCTTGGAGAAAGGGCATCAAATTAGAGAGTGTAATAATATCTAAAGTTGACTGATCCAAACCAGAAATACTGAAGAGTTATGAGATGTGACTAACATTGATCAGAAGCTGTAGAAATGCCATTGATTAACAACTTTAAGTCTGAAACATAAATATCTGTCCATAAGTGTCTACTTTATAAAAAAGGAGCATAAGCATAAGATACAATGAAAGCAAAACAAATATAATTCCAAAGTGCATGTTTATAATTCTTCTCATTTTTAAATCATTAAAGTGCACCATGGTGTCAAATAAATAAATAAATAAATAAATAAATAAATTGGATTGGAACCAAATGACTTGCATGCCAGTATCTTAAAAACCAGATCAGTGATATAATCATTATGAGCAGTTGTTCTATATCTGGAAATTAAGAATAGTAACTATGCAGTACCCACCAAAAATGGGCCATTGAAACAAATAAAATATTCCATCTAATCATCCATAGTAACGTAAGACTCACCAAATTCACCATTCAATTCTCAATTTTCAGTACAGATATTAAAACGAAAACTCCATATAACACCATGTATATATTTTTTGCCATTATCCATTAAATGTTTTTGTCAAGTTAATCTATTTTACAATATTTTAGGGTATTCATCTAGTACCTAATTCTAAAATTTTGTATCTAAATAAGTAACTTGACTGTATATTTTCTAAATTTTCTTCAGTTCTAAGATTTTGTGATTCTCTCTTTTCTCTCATTCTTAGCACACTTTTTATTAGAAGTGATAACAAGTGTGAGTGTTGTCTAATTTCAGTTTTCTACCAGAAGTAATAGCAGTAAAATAATCAAATGGAAGCAGAAATCTACAGAAGGGAGAAATCTTAAAGAGAAACAACTGACTGAAAAATCAGCTAAAGTAACCAAGAGTTAACTTCCTATTCATCTTATTTAGCACAGTATTCTATAGACATATTTCACAATTTCACATACTGATTGGATAGTCAAAAACAGACAAAACCTTTGAAAATTAGTACAGTTGAAGCTAAAATGTTCACAGATAATGAATTAGAAAAAGATTGCCACTTCCTGATTCAGATATTACATGAAAGAATCACCAGTCTCAGATAAGATAGCTGAAGAACTTCATGCTACCTGGCATGAAATTGAACTGTCTAGAAAGAAATAGTTCTCATTCCTGGGAGTCAGTGTCTTGGCAACTTGGGGCTGTGGCATAAAGCATTCTCCACTTTTTATTTTCCAAGCAGGTCGGGCTGAAGCATTGCTGGAACAAATCGTAACAACAGAGCCTCACCCAGCCTTTGTGATGTTCCATTCCGAGCAAGTTAGTGTGTCCCTTGATTTAAGGATAGGTATTGAGTTACAAACACCAGGCATTGCAAGGAGTTTGACTTTATCCATAAATACTAAATTACCTATGTTTGCAACACAAATATCATTGTTCAATAACTTGTAAAGGAAATATGGTAATTTAGAGATTGCTAACTAATCAGTCAGGAAGAGAGGGAGGCCAAAGAGAGAATTTCACATCAGAAACCTGTTCACTTCTCCCACTGAGGCTAAAGTAACTACGAATCATTTTAATTAATCTGCCATAAAATGTCACAACCTAAATGAGTTCAAAGGATTTCAATTCAATCCATAGTGCATCACAAATACCACCATGCACTAACGCCAATGCTGCAGCCTTAAATCTGAGAGACATGCAGATAAGAAGACAGGTGTATGCATAAAAGAATAAAGTATAGTAGAAACCAATTATAGCAAAGTAATTTTTCTTCCATAAGAAAAATTTGTATTATAAAAAGAAAGATTACTACAACAAAAGGGATTGTGATTTTTTTCTAATAACTGGAGTATCTACATACTTTCTTGATGAAATGAATTTCATTCAGAGTGAATTATAAATAAATTGTCCAGCCTGCCATGGATATTATACAGTTCTACTAACAATCATACCACCTGCACAGAAACATATATTCACCACCTCACGTCCTAAACAATCAGATGTGATTAATGGGGCATTTATATTTAATATGATGTTTTCATATCTAAAGATTAAATATGCAGATGGTGACAAAGTCTAGGGTACATCTGGTTCCAAATAAAGGGTTGACAAAGGCTTTCTTGCTTGATTTGTTACTTAAATATTTGACAGGGTACAGAGATCTAATATGTAATTTTGCAGATGAACATCATCACCCAGCTAATCCTACTGTGGATATCTTTATATTTCAGATCTGTAGTACTCGTTCTACCCTCATCAGATTGTTGTTGGTGGCAGCTGAACACTTAAGCACAGAAAAAATGTATTATTAGCAAAAATCTGGCTTATTATTCAATTATCAATGGCTGATTGAACTCTCAAAGTAGACTAAGTGTGGCTTTCATAAGTATACAGAAATTCTCAAAATGTTCTAAAATAGTAATTTCACAAAAAGAAGCTTTTCTGGATGTTTTTTGTATTTGTTAAGATATATCTGCCCTTTTCTCATTCAACATAACTAAGACCATATTGTGCCAAAATGATCTTCAGGCTGTTGGTATCTCTGGAGTGCATAGATATTATAAATATACAAAGTATTATGTTTAATATAAAAAAGAGGTGGTGGCAGGAAGAGGGACGGAGCCTGGATTTTTTCCTTTTAGTAGAAATAATGTTTTAGATCAGCAGTCCCTTTTTTGCAACAAGGATCAGTTTCATGGAAGACCAGGGTCGGGGGAAAGTGGGGGGGCAGGATCAGAGCTCAGGGAGTCAGAGCAAGAGATAGGGAGCTGCAAAGCTTCGCTTGCTCACCTGCTGCTCAATTCCTGCTGTGTGGGTCACCCCCACCCCCTTTCCTAAGTTTCATGGAAGATGATTTTTCCACGAATGGGGGCAGGGGTAGGAGGGAAGCGGAGCTTTGCAGCCCGATCTCTAACAGGCCCCAGACTGGCACCGGTCCGTGGCCCAAGGGTTGGGGACCTGGGCACCACAGTTTTAGACAATACATTTGTAGCCAGTGTTTGACTCAATGATATGGTTTATCAGTATTACTATGAACTCAACATTATTTCTATGACCTTGGAAAAGCTTTTTAACTTCTCAGGCTTTCATTTTTTAGGACAGTGATGGTGATGTTTCATAATATTTTGCAATGATTAAATATTAATATAATGATGTAAACATCAGGGTCCGAAATCACAACTACTTTTGCACCAATCTAATAGGCCAGAGAGCCTAGGACAGTTACTGGCACAAAGCAGATATTCATTATATTAGGGTTTTCTTTCTGCTTTGAATAAATATCTTCCTACTTTCTTTCTTTGCCTCCTTCATCCCCTACTCCTTATTTCTGTTCCCTCTTCTTGACAATAAGCTTTATAGATTTGCAGTGGGGCATAAAAATTAACAGAAATTAGGCCTGTTCCATTTCTCCTACCATAAAATAATCATTGATCCCTCATAGTCACATCATGTTGTACTGAATTTGTTCTTCATTTGTCCACCTTTCCACTTGACTATAAACTCTGAAAGGGCAAGAACACACATTTTCATCTTTATATCCTCAAATCCTAGCACCTTTAGAACAATAATAAATTCTAAGTACTGTTGAAAAAAATCAATATTGGGAATATAAAATGCAACAGAGAACATATAAAAATATAATTCTAAAAACTTTAGATTATAAAATGCTTCCATGTGCATATGTCATTAGTTTAACATATATAATAATTTTGAGGTATATAATAAAAGGCAAAAGAAGTCCAAAGACCTGTGCTCAAAACCCTATCATTCCCAGTCACCTGACCTGAGGCTATTTTGTAAATTCTTTGAGTCTTGATCTCTTTGAGCCTCAGTCTTTTCATCTTCAAACAAGATTAATATCTGTCCTGCCTCCCTGGCAGGGTTTTTGTGAAGACCAAATGAGGGAATGTATGTCAAAATGCATTGTGAACTGTGAAAACATGTGTGTAGGAAGTGTCTATAAATCCTCCTCAAAGAAGAGATAGGTTATAAATAACTAGTTGTTCGATGTCATCTTCACTCAACAATGAAACACCTGATGACTAAAAGGCCCCATTTTGTACAGAGAAATTGGTCATTTGGGTTGATACGGTGGGGGTTGTTAGGGGAGGTTGTCCCATCAGAAGTCAGAACGCATCTGAGCCTTGAAGTCTGCTCGAATCTGGAGGGTAGAAGGAAGGACGTGACAGGCAGGAACATTTCGAACACAGGCTTAAAGTGCAGCACAGGCAGGTGATTTGGAGAGAGAGTACAAAGATCATCCTTGTCGGAATAGAGCGTTAGGGTGTGAGACTAGGAGGAGATGAACTTGGAGAGTTAAAGGGGTCAGAGTGTAGAGGAATTTGAATGTCAGGGTAAATGTTACTTCTTCATGTAGATAACAATATATTTCATATCGTAAAAATATTATTTCATGTAACCAATAATCTATTATGATGCAAATAGAATTTGGGGGAAACAAACTCAGTGACATCCATTAGATTGAAGATGAAAGACTAAGTACAGAGATTGGTTAAAAGGCTATTTTTCATATGGAAATAATACAAAGAAGGAAGGAAGGGAAACTATTGTGGCCTATTCAAGAATGAAGACGAAAAAAAAGGTTTTAGGAATAAAAGTGCTGATGGGAGGTGGAAGGAAGACTGATGAATTTAACATTATAAGTAAGGAGCAAGGGTGAGAATCAGTTCAGATATGTAATACACAGCTCGAGTATGGCATTAGGACACAAGAGTAAGTCATGTTTAATTGGGCAGATGCAGACGCCTGTTGGTGAGTCAGTGTTCTCAGGAGGACGCCCATGATATTAAGCCTTTGTTAGATATGAGTAAGTAAACATGAGTATAGTATTATAGAAGGGGAACCTTCCCAGCCTTCACAATTGTGTGAGTCAATTTTTCATAATAAATCCAGAGAACTCTTACTAACAAAGAAAGCAAAACACATGTAAGCAACATGGAACCAGTGCTGAATATGCAGTGAGCAAGACATGTGAACATCAGCTAAGGAGATAGCATGCAAATAAGCAATAATTCATTCTGTCAACAAAAGTGAGTATTTCTGAATTGAAATTAACTCTAAGGTTTGAAATGTCTTGTATGAATAACATAAATTTGACAGAAAGTCAGAAATTCTGTCACTTTTGTAGCATGTAACCCATCACGGAAGAATATCATAGGAAGTGAGGGAAAAAAAATCATTCAATTTTGGAGTGAATGAAGATAACTTGAGATATTTAGTAACACTCTCTACTTGTAAAATAATAGAATATATGGAAATAAATATTTGAAATTATAATTAATAGAATGCTTTTCATAGAACTTTACAGTTTACAAAACACTTAAATAAATGCTATGTATTTTTATCAATGATTACATACTAATATGTACATAAAACTTTTTCACAAACCATAAAGCACAGATGCAAATGTATAGTGTGATAGCTATTTATAGTCATTTTATTGAACAATTTTAACTTGTTCGGTTATATACTTGAGGTAATTTTATTTTTCTCCAAACTCTGTCAAATCTTTTCTGTTCCTTAAGGATATCTTAGACAGATCCCATAACTTCAGAGTCACTTTCAGACATAAAAATACAACCCAGAGTAGATTAAAACTCCAATCTCATATTTTTCTTTTTTCCCAAAACCAACCAAGGGCTTTAAGTCAGGAATGAGAATGATCTGCTCATTACGCCTCCAACTATGCTTTCTGCTTTTAGCTTCTCCATAGTTGAAGACAAAGAAGGATGAAAGGCAAAGGGGCAAGACTTCCTTCAGCTGACTGTCGCTGTTCTCCTGCTAACACTAGCTGTGTCCTGGCACCCTCAGCTTAGAGGTGTCTGTTTGCTAACTCTCCCCTTAGTGCCTACTTGCTGTTTACTTCCCCGAAGTATGTAAGGAAGCTGTAGCATTGAGTTTTGTAATGTGGCTCAACTTCTACCAGTGATTCACATCACAGGCAATCACTGGTGGTTGAGGGCGAAGGGACAGCTAGCATGGTAGCCAGCAAGCCTTCTTGGTTAGGATAACAACCTAGGCACAGAGGAAATCAGCGAGTCCACTGCACAGGAGAATTCCTATGACAGAACACATGCTAATCATCCATTCTCATGGACATCCCCAGACTCTATGGATGATTCTGTTGGATCTTTCCCCATTGCTTGGTTTAGGCAGTGTTATGGTTTGAATATCCCTCAAAATTTATGTGTTAAAATGTGATCACCCATATGATGGCATTAAGAGGTGGGGGCTTTAAGGGGTGATTAAGTCAGAAGAGCAAAGCCTTTGTGGGTAGGATTAGGTCCCTTATGAAAGGGCTTGAGGAGATGGGTTCATTCCCTTCTGTCCCTTCTACCCAGTGAGGACACAGTGCTTGTTCCTTCTGAAGATGCAGCAACAAAGTGTCATCTTGGAAGCAGAGAACAGCCCTCACCAGACACCAAGCCTCCCTTGATCTTGGACTTTCCAGCCTCCAGAACTGCAAAAATAAAATTTCTGTTGCTTATAAATTGCCCAGTCTCGGGTATTTTGTTATAGCAGCACAGACTAAGACAGGCAGCGTATTAGTTAGCTACTGGTGCATAAGAAATATATGATTCTGTTAAAACAAAAAACATTTAGTATTTCTCACAAGTCTAGGTCCAGCTAAAGAGTTCTGCTGATCTGGGTGAGGCTCAGTTCATCTGGGGTCTCTGTGCACCTGCAGTCAGTGGGCAGGTAAGCTGGGGCTAGCTGCTCTACCATGGCCCCAACTGGAAGACACAGCCCTCCTCCATGTGTCTCTCATCTGGCAGACTTACCTGGATTTGTTCTCTTGACAAGGACAAGATTCCAAGAGGGACAGATAAAGTATGCAAGGTATCTTAAAGCATAGGGGTGGAACTGGAACACCATCACTTCTGCTATATGATTTGGTCAAAAAAAGGTCATCCCGGATTCAAGAAATAGTGAAAGAAACTCTACTCATTGATGGCAGAAGCTGTAAGGTTACATTGTAAAGAGCAAGGAAAAGGAGAGGAGAGAAAGTTAGGGTAATTTTAGCAATCAAATTAACAGAGAGGCCTCTGACCTCAATTTTTCATATCCATCCCATACTCAAAATACACTCTTTCCCAAGACCTTTAAAGATCCCACCCAGTCACAGCAGGATGATCGTGATCTACATCGGATCTCACATGGTTCCTCATGACCCAGAGACTTTTGGCCTAAAAAAGACAAGCCTTTCAGAACCCAAATACAATAATAATTCTAGGAAAGAATAACAACCCCTT
The DNA here is from genome assembly GCA_963574885.1 of Lepilemur ruficaudatus. Taxonomy (NCBI): domain Eukaryota; kingdom Metazoa; phylum Chordata; class Mammalia; order Primates; family Lepilemuridae; genus Lepilemur; species Lepilemur ruficaudatus. The sequence continues at coordinate 3,466 of CAUYRT010099819.1, read as the reverse complement.
CATTCAAAAATAACACTCCCATTCAAAAACGTGGAGAATGAGAGGCACAGAATAGTCATGGCTCAACATCAATTCTGAAATCCTACTAAGCAAATGGTGCCAGAACCGGCAATTCAGGGTTGGGTAATGTTCCTTTATTACATCCTTGTTCTACTATCTTGGAGTGATTTCTCTTGTCTAATATTCTCCTTAGAACTTGCTACCACCCTCTTGCTTCTTAGGTCTGGAATGTCCTTTTTCCATCACTTCTTATTTATGAAGAAAGGGCTGGCGTTTGCAGCTGAGTAGCTTTCTCGACCCAATTCCTGTCCATATTAAATTGAGGGTCCAGAGTTACTTTTGAAATTTGAACAATGTCAATTCCTTTTAGCTCAATTTAGCTGCTCTTTTGGCAGTGCAATCCAATTAAAACCTTTATGGGCTTTATCTGTACCTGATTATTTTCCACTTCATGTTCCGAAAGTCATACCCAAAATTGTTTTTCAGTCTCACTTTCTAGATGTAACCACTGTTACTCTGGGATCAGATTTCTGTGAGACCACACCTATATAAATTTCCTAGGAAGTCCTTTTTATCCAGCTAAGAAGGTCTAATAAGTGTGGCCTTATTTCTTTTAGAAAAAAAAAATTCTCTCTTTTTTTAAGACTTAATTCTTAACCAAAAAAGATTTACTAATAATTAGTAAGTCTGAACAAAGGGTCTCATAGCATTACTCTAATTTGATCTCTGTATCCATGCTTCATTTTACTTTGAGAATCTGTTACTGGCAAAAGAGACTGGAGGTGAGAAATAGTTTCATTTTCTAACCAAGAAAGTCCTCTATATTCCCTCTAAATTCCGTGTGCAAATTACTAGACAATTCTTCCTTTAGCTCATCTCTTTCTTTAGGTTACCTTATTACATGCAGTTAAGAGCAACTAAGCAACACTTTCAACATTTTCCTGGAGATCAACTTGATCAAGTCCCAAAGTGCATTAGGAACAGTTTCTGTCTTCCAAATCACCACAGGCCACATTTTAACACATGTTTTGGTCCTGCAGACAAAGATCATGACTGTTTCCAACCCCCGCTACCATCTTACTGAAAAATCACTGCAACCTATTTTGGGATTTTGTCATGGCAACATTTTTGCTTATAAGTACCAATTTCTGTATCATTTGGATATTGCTGCCTAACAAAACACCCCAAAACTTAGTGATTTAAAAGAACCACCATTTGTTACTTTCAAAAGTTAAGAGTGGCTGGGCATTTCAGCCAATCTAGTTGAGGCTCAGCCGAACTCATCTGGAATCACTCAAGCATCTGCAGTCAGCTGGTGAGTCAGCTGGAAAATGACTGGTCTATGATGGCTCCAGCTGGGATAACTCCAGTCTCCCCTGCTCCACATGCTCTTAATATTCATTGACGGCTAGCTTGAGCGTGTTCTCATGGTGGCGGCTGGATTATAGAAAGAGAGTGAAATATGCACGGCTTCTTGAGCCCGAGATTCAGAACTCACTTCTGCTATATTCTATCGCCCAAAGCAAGTCGCAGAGCCAATCCATATATGAAACATGAAAGATTCCACCTGTCATTAGAAGAATCTTAAAAGTCACAGCGTAAATGGTTACAATGGACAAGAAAGTGGTATTATTTCACAATCTTTCTGCCAGATATAAAGCAACCCAGGACAGAAAGAACAGAAAAGTCACAGCACGGCCCACTAGGCTAAAGACAGAGCACTCAGACAATTCTCCCCTCCTAGTCCCAATCCCTTCCCCAGTCCTCTGCTTGGGTGGTAAGGACATGGGAGTTTATGAGGCATTATGTTGGCAATGAATGGGAACAGCAATACAGATTCAAAGCTTGTAGAAAGTGGCCTCAATTTTGGTGTTTTGTTTTAAACAATGTATTTTATTAGTATTTTTTGGACTGTAACTGTGGGATATAGTTGCCAATTCTGAGGCAAAAGAAATATTCTCACTCCATATCCTATTATTATATCATTTAATCTGTCTAGATAGATGGAGCTGTAATTTATCTTTACTTACCAGATAGACCTTGAAAGGGTTAAGCATACGAACACCAGGGCACACAGTTGGGAAATGGTGGAGTTCACAACGGACTCATCTTCTGATTCCATGTCAATGGCTCCATAATTTCTACACTCAAAGGATTTAAGATTGACAGGTTGGGAAAAGGAACTAGCAGACTTTCCTGAAAGTTGCATTTATATAGCATTTAGTACAAGATTGAAAAAAGCTCAATTGTTCACCTAAAAGAAATAGACAGAGAGGTTGATAGAGTGACGAAGAGCGCTAACTACAACCTCCTCCCCCCAAGGCAATACTCAGCTGTACCTTTGCTTCAAATCTAGTGCTTTTTTCACTTTGTAGCTTTGCCTCTTGTAGTGGGGTAGTTTTGTGTCTCTCAAAACGATATGTTCAAGTCCTAATCCACAGTACTTGAGAATGTGACCTTATTTGGAAATAGGGTCTTGGCAGATATAATCAAGTTAAAATATGATATGCTGTATAAACGTGGGCATTAATCCAATGACTAGTGTCCTTATAAGAAGAAGGAAATTTGGACCCAGATATATTAATAGAGACACACAAGGAAGGACACCAAGTGACAATGGAAGCAGAGAGGAGCGTGATGCATTTCCAAGCCTAGCTAGGAACTCCAAGGATTGCCAGCAACTACTAGAAGCCAGGAGGAGGCAAAAACGGATCATCTTCTAGAACCTCCAGAGAGAGCATGGCCCTGCTGACACTTTGATGTCAGACTTCCAGCCTTCAGAACCGTGACAGAATAAATTTCCATTGTTTGAAGCCACCTGGTTTGTGGGAATGTGTTATAGCCACCTTAGGATACACCTTTTAACTTCTTCCAAACTTTTTCTATAGGAGAGAGGAACCATTTACCTCACTCTCTTAGGGTTCCAGCTAGGAGTGAGAATTAAATTGACATAAGATAGATTAACAGAGGAAAAGCATATAAGGTTTACGTGACAAGGGAGCCCTCACAAGGAAATGAAAACCCAAAGAAGTGACAAAATCCAAATGCTTTTATATTAGGTTAAACGAGCAGCGGTAATTGTGGAAAAGTAACTGAATTAGGTGGGAGGCTAGAGGAAGAAAAGAATTATTTTAAAAAGATCTCTTTGACTCACCTGGCAGGGGAGATACCATGATCACAAAGGTGGTTTTCCCAGGGCAAGTCTTATCCATTGCACTCTGGATGTGCTGACCCCTACAATTTCCCCAAATGTGGGAAACTGGACTACATAATTTGTGGGACTGTATTTGCGCTCTCCTTGATATTAAAAAAAAAAAAATCTATGTGTACAGAATTCTCTCAGTTGTGACTCCTCACTGAATATGTATTTTCTCTTGGTGTAGGGTGGGCATCTTTCACATGGGAGTTTTAATCTCCCATTTTCAGGAAGAAAAAGAGGGATTAGAATGCCTTGATTGCATCTGCT